>JALPQI010013250.1:0-34045 GCA_025490895.1 Thaumatotibia leucotreta
CTTACCGTCAGACTCGAACGCTTTATGTAAGTTTTTTTTTTCTTTTTCAGATTGTCTCATAATAATCATTTACCTTATTAAGCTTCAAGAACACACACAGCTTCCCCTCCCCGTAGTAATAGTTGGTGGCGGCGGTGCACGGGTACAGCGCGTGCAGGTCCACGTCGCAGACCTTGTCCGTCGGAGGTCCCGTCTTGTAGCCACTCTTGACGAAACTTTGCTTGCTTTGGTCATATAGACAGTCGAGAATAAGGCTACCTGACCTGTCAGAAGACTTTGTATTAGGTAACTAAGTCTTCGAATGTACATGGCAAAAGTATGTGTAAATAATTGTCAGAGAGCTTGGGATTGCATTTTTTGGTGGTGTTCCTTATTGCTGGCGTGACAGAAATTAGATATTTGTGATGTTCTCTCTTACTAATGTTAAACCTAAAACTAAAACCCCAATTCTAAGCTCTACGTAAGCCATCTTTCATCAGTGACAATTGTCGTAAAATGTTCCTCGCTCCTACTTACCTTCTACAACATTGGTTTTTCTCGGCCTCCATAGCTCAGTTATAACTTACCGTAAGATTTTGTATAAGTTTTTTTTCTTTTTTAGATTGTCTAATAATTATTATTTACCTTATTAAGCTTCAAGAACACACACAGCTTCCCCTCCCCGTAGTAATAGTTGGTGGCGGCGGTGCACGGGTACAACGCGTGCAGGTCCACGTTGCACACCTTGTCCGTCGGAGGTCCCGTCTTGTAGCCACACTTGACGAAACTTTGCATGCTTTGGTCATATAGACAGTCGAGAATAAGGCTACCTGACCTGTCAGAAAACTTTGTATTAGGTAATTAAATCTTCGACTGTACATGGCAAAAGCATGTGTAAATAATTGACAGAGAGCTTGGGATTGCAGTTTTTGGTGGTATCCCTTATTGACGGCATGACAGAAATTGGAAATTAGAATGTTCTCTCTTACTAATATTAAACCTTATGTACCTAATGCTTTTAGTAACACTTAAAACCCAATTCTAAACTCTAGGTAAGCAATCTTTCATCAGTGACAATTGTCGTAAAATGTTCCTCGCTCCTACTTACCTTCTACAACATTCCTTCTTTCTTGGTCTCCATAGCTCAGTTAGAACTTACCGTAAGACTAGGCATAAGTTTTTTTTCGTTTTAGATTGTCTCATAATTATTATTTACCTTATTAAGCTTCAAGAACACACACAGCTTCCCCTCCCCGTAGTAATAGTTGGTGGCGGCGGTGCACGGGTATAGCGCGTGCAGGTCCACGTCGCACACCTTGTCCGTCGGAGGTCCCGTCTTGTAGCCACACTTGACGAAACTTTGCTTGCTTTGGTCATATAGACAGTCGAGAATAAGGCTACCTGACCGGTCAGAAGACTTTGTATTAGGTAACTAAGTCTTCGACTATACATAGCAAAAGCATGTGCATAAGTGACCAAGAGCTTGAAATTGCATATAATATAGTGGTATCTCTTATTGATGACATGACAGAAATAGGAAATTAGAATGTTCTCTCTTACTAGTATTAAACCTAGTGTACCTAATTCTTTTTAGTAACGCTGAAAACCCAATTCTAAGCACGAGATAAGCCATCTTTAATAAGTGACAATTCTCTTTAAATGCTCCTGTGACCACATTCAAGAACGGCATATTCCCCGTTCCATTACTTACCTTTCTACATCATTCCGTCTTTCTCGGCCCCATAGCTACATATATTAGAGCTTACCGTGAGACTAGGGCGATTTGTCTAAGATAGTTCCATAATTACCTTGTTAAGCTTCAAGAACACACACAGCTTCCCCTCCCCGTAGTAATAGTTGGTGGCGGCGGTGCACGGGTACAACGCGTGCAGGTCCACGTCGCAGACCTTGTCCGTCGGAGGTCCCGTCTTGTAGCCACACTTGACGAAACTTTGCTTGTGTTGGTCATATAGACAGTCGAGAATAAGGCTACCTGACCTGTCAGAAGACTTTGTATTAGGTAACTAAGTCTTCGACTGTACATGGCAAAAGCACTTGTAAATTGACAGAGAGCTTGGAATTGCATTTGAGGTGGTATTCCTTATTGCTGGCGTGACAGAAATTGGATATTTGAATTTTCTCTCTAACTAATATTAAACCTAATGTACCTAATCCTTTTAGTAACACTCAAAACCCAATTCTAAGCTCTACGTAAGCCATATTTCATCAGTGACAATTGTCGTAAAATGTTCCTAACCCAATTCTAAGCTCTACGTAAGCCATCTTCCATCAGTGACAATTGTCGTAAAATGTTCCTCGCTCCTACTAACCTTCTACAACATTCCTTCTTTCTCGGTCTCCATAGCTCAGTTAGAACTTATCGTCAGACTCGAACGCTTTATGTAAGTTTTTTTTCTTTTTTAGATTATCTAATAATTATAATTTACCTTATTAAGCTTCAAGAACACACACAGCTTCCCCTCCCCGTAGTAATAGTTGGTGGCGGCGGTGCAAGGGTACAGCGCGTGCAGGTCCACGTCGCACACCTTGTCCGTCGGAGGTCCCGTCTTGTAGCCACACTTGACGAAACTTTGCATGATTTGGTCATATAGACAGTCGAGAATAGGGCTACCTGACCCCTCTGAAGACTTTGTATTAGGTAACTAAGTCTTCGATTGTACATGGCAAAAGCATGTGTAAATAATTGACAGAGAGCTTGGGATTGCATTTTTTGGTGGTATCCCTTATTGATGGCATGACAGAAATTCAGAAATTAGATATTTGTGATGTTCTCTCTTACTAATATTTAACCTAATGTACCTAATCCTTTTAGCAACACTCAAAACCCAATTATAAGCTCTACGTAAGCCATCTTTCATCAGTGACAATTGTCGTAAAATTTTTCTCACTCCTACTTACCTTCTACAACACTTTTTTCTCGGCCTCCATAGCTCAGTTAGAACTTACCGTCAGACTCGGACGCTTTATGTAAGTTTTTTTTCTTTTTTAGATTGTCTAATAATTATTATTTGCCTTATTAAGCTTCAAGAACACACACAGCTTCCCCTCCCCGTAGTAATAGTTGGTGGCGGCGGTGCACGGGTACAGCGCGTGCAGGTCCACGTCGCACACCTTGTCCGTCGGAGGTCCCGTCTTGTAGCCACACTTGACGAAACTTTGCTTGCTTTGGTCATATAGACAGTCGAGAATAAGGCTACCTGACCCATCTGAAGACTTTGTATTAGGTAACTAAGTTTTCAACTGTACATGGCAAAAGTATGTGTAAATAATTGACAGAGAGCTTGGGATTGCATTTGTGGTGGTATTCCTTATTGATGGCATGACAGAAATCGGAAATTAGAATGTTCTCTCTTACTAACATTTAACCTAATGTGCCTAATCCTTTTTAGTAACGCTGAAAACCCAATTCTAAGCACGAGGTAAGCCATCTTTAATAAGTGACAATTCTCTTTAAATGCTCCTGTGACCACATTCAAAGACGGCATATTCCCCGTTCCATTACTTACCTTTCTACATCATTCCGTCTTTCTCGGCCCCATAGCTACATATATTAGAGCTTACCGTGAGACTAGGGCGATTTGTCTAAGATAGTCCCATAATTACCTTGTTAAGCTTCAAGAACACACACAGCTTCCCCTCCCCGTAGTAATAGTTGGTGGCGGCGGTGCACGGGTACAACGCGTGCAGGTCCACGTCGCAGACCTTGTCCGTCGGAGGTCCCGTCTTGTAGCCACACTTGACGAAACTTTGCATGATTTGGTCATATAGACAGTCGAGAATAGGGCTACCTGACCCCTCTAAAGACTTTGTATTAGGTAACTAAGTCTTCGACTGTACATGGCAAAAGCATGTGTAAATAATTGACAGAGAGCTTGGGATTGCATTTTTTGGTGGTATTCCTTATTGCTGGCGTAACAGAAATTAGATATTTGAATGTTCTCTATGACTAATATTTAACCTAATGTACCTAATGATTTTAGCAACACTCAAAACCCAATTCTAAGCTCTACGTAAGCCATCTTTCATCAGTGACAATTGTCGTAAAATGTTCGCTCCTACTTACCTTCTACAACATTCCTTCTTTCTCGGTCTCTATAGCTCGGTTAGAACTTACCGTCAGACTCGGACGCTTTATGTAAGTTTTTTTTCTTTTTTAGATTGTCTCATAATGAGGATTTACCTTATTAAGCTTCAAGAACACGCACAGCTTCCCCTTCCCGTAGTAATAGTTGGTGGCGGCGGTGCACGGGTACAGCGCGTGCAGGTCCACGTCGCAGACCTTGTCCGTCGGAGGTCCCGTCTTGTAGCCACACTTGACGAAACTTTGCTTGCTTTGGTCATATAGACAGTCGAGAATAAGGCTACCTGACCCATCTGAAGACTTTGTATTAGTAACTGTCTTCGACTGTAGATGGCAAAAGCATGTGTAAATAATTGACAGAGAGGTAGGGATTGCATTTGTGGTGGTATCCCTTATGATGGCATGACAGAAATTCACAAAATTAGATATTTGTGATATTCTCTCTAACTAATATTGAACCTAATGTACCTAATGCTTTTAGTAACACTGATAACCCAATTCTAAGCTCTAGGTAAGCCATCTTTCATCAGTGACAATTGTCGTAAAATGTTCCTCGCTCCTACTTACCTTCTACAACATTCCTTCTTTCTCGGTCTCCATAGCTCAGTTAGAACTTACCGTCAGACTCGGACGCTTTATGTAAGTTTTTTTTCTTTTTTAGATTGTCTCATAATGAGGATTTACCTTATTAAGCTTCAAGAACACACACAGCTTCCCCTCCCCGTAGTAATAGTTGGTGGCAGCGGTGCACGGGTACAACGCGTGCAGGTCCACGTCGCAGACCTTGTCGGTCGGAGGTCCCGTCTTGTAGCCACACTTGACGAAACTTTGCTTGCTTTGGTCATATAGACAGTCGAGAATAAGGCTACCTGACCCATCTGAAGACTTTGTATTAGGTAACTAAGTCTTCGACTGTACATGGCAAAAGCATGTGTAAATAATTGACAGAGAGCTTGGGATTGCATTTGTGGTGGTATTCCTTATTGATGGCGTGACAGAAATTAGATATTCGATTGTTCTCTCCTACTAATGTTAAACCTAAAACTAAAACCCCAATTCTAAGCTCTATATAGGTAAGCCATCTTTCATCAGTGACAATTGTCGTAAAATGTTCCTCGCTCCAACTTACCTTCTACAACATTCCTTCTTTCTCGGTCTCTATAGCTCAGTTAGAACTTACCGTAAGTTTTTTTTTTCTTTTTAGGTTGTCTCATAATAGTCATAATAATTGTTTACCTTATTAAGCTTCAAGAACACACACAGCTTCCCCTCCCCGTAGTAATAGTTGGTGGCGGCGGTGCACGGGTACAGCGCGTGCAGGTCCACGTCGCAGACCTTGTCCGTCGGAGGTCCCGTCTTGTAGCCACACTTGACGAAACTTTGCTTGTGTTGGTCGTGTGCCCTGTGATATTCTGGAATGAGAAGGGTTTTTAGGAATTTCCACAAGTAGCATGACTCGATTATTTCCTCATTTTAGCAGGTCTTGCCAAGATGACATTTTGCAATCTTATACGATAAGCGATAAGTCATCATCAGACTAGTCCTAGCCGATTTCGGCCACGGCGACTGGTTACACTGGTTGTTGAGTGCGTCGTTCATGTGCTCTCAGGTGACTGACATAGCCAATCTTTGCAGTAAATTTTGCGGCCACAGTCGCTGCGAGTCAGCACCCCTCCAATAAAATGGTAATTAAAGACCGCGGTGGCCTGGTCTTCAACTCGTTGCGCCTAAGATCGAGTTGCACGCATCTCTCATTTTCAAAGGCTTACACTTTGCTCTGCACTGTACGTGTACGCCTCCATTTAGGTCGATCTTGGGCCAAAGTCTCCCATTGTTAAGCGATAAGTAAGAAATGTATGACGTTGACAGTTTCGTACGAAAAGTCACGTGACTGTTTCTATACATTATTATAGTCACGTGACTTATCGCTTATCGTAAACGTATGTGGAATGGCATCTTGGCTAGGCGTGCAGTTTCGTTACAATTTTTTCATATAGTAAGTAGGTAACGAAACTGAGATGAATTGTCCAAAATGTATTGTACTATCTTATCTACCATTATTTGTGCTGGGTTACCTACGCCATTTCGAAAGTCGCTTTGCCGAAAGTTGTTTAATCGAAGACACATCATCGAATGTACGATTAATCGAAAGCATGTTTAATCGAAACGCGTTTCATCGAAATATCATTCACCGACGGTGCATTTTGTCGAATTCATGAAACATCGAATATTCATTTTATCGAAAAAACCGGGCAAGAGCATATCGGGCCATGCTCAGTGTAGGGTTCCGTAGTTATTCAAAAACGGCTGAGCTGATTATGTTCGGAATAGTTTTATTTTAAAGAATTTTATATACCTACTATTTCTGATTTTTTTCATATTTTTTGGACAAATGGATCTAAAGTTAGAGAGTTTTTTACTTAGGAGCGGTTATCTCCAATAATATTGACTTAAGGGAAAACAATCTTTTGGGACCTATTCAACGATACCCCATACTATAGATAGAATTACAGAAAAATTTAATAAAAACATCCCCACTTTACCACAAGGGGATCAAAATTTTTTTTTTCTTTTGTATATGTATTCCTGTACCAAATTGCAAATGATTAGTACTAACGGCCCCTAGCTATGCTGAGGACAAGACAGACGGACATGGCGAAACTATAAGGGTTCCTCGTTTACTACGGAACCCTAAAAGTGGTAAATGGGTTATCAACTTATAACTATCAGTATTTTTTTTATTATTTTATAATTTTTTATTTACAAAACTGTGCAATTTATATACATAGATTACATCTAAGTAATCTACTGAACCTAACCTATATCTAAGATTGGCCCTTGAGGCAAAGTACCGAGGCAGCATTTCCTCGCTATATCGCAATACTGATGCGTTGTGCGAGGAAGTCGCCAGTTCTTCGGTCTTTAGTTACGTCAACCAGACGTTTCGCGATGAAAATAATCAGAAATAGTAGGCATATGAAATTCTTTAAAATAAAACTATTCCGAACATAATCGGCTCAGCCGTTTTTGAATAACTACGGAACCCTACACTGAGCATGGCCCGATATGCTCTTGCCCGGTTTTTTCGATAAAATGAATATTCGATGTTTCATGAATTCGACAAAATGCACCGTCGGTGAATGATATATCGATGAAACGTGTTTCGATTAAACATGCTTTCGATTAATCGTACATTCGATGATGTGTCTTCGATTAAACAACTTTCGGCAAAGCGACTTTCGAAATGGCGTAGGTAACCCATTTGTGCTAATGTTAAAGCACTTTCAAATTCCGCGAACCAGCAAAACAATACTTCTTTCAATGGAACACTTTTTTTTGCGATCCATTAACGGGCCGATGGACGTACGCAGACGTTTAATAATACATTCCGCAGACGTCCTGAATGCGTTTCTTTTAGCAAATGGGTACAGCGAGTCAATGACCCCCCAAATTTATTCGCATATGGCGGCTTTTCCCTTTATCGTAATAAAATAACTAGGGGTCGGAACTATGGGTGCAAAACTTTAACAAAACTTCTCAAGTGGACTTGACATAATTATGGGCATAGCACATACATCCATAAAATATACATATCTACACATCCACATATTGTAAGTTGAAGATTCCGAAATAGGGAATAGAATTGGATACAGATTTTTCAATAATATTCGTATTTTTCTTGGCTAAAATGTTCCCATATGTATATTTTAAAGTTTTGTTAAAGTTTTGCACCTGTAGTTCCGACGCCTAGACTGATAACGTACAGTCAACCAACTATAAAATATACATATCTACACATCCACATATTGTAAGTTGAAGAAACCTTAGGTCACTCTATGTCACGGTGACCATATAAATTAAATTGTAAGAAATCTTCAACCACATGTCATAGAGAGTCATAGAGTTTGTCAGCCTCCGTAGCCTAGTTGGTAGTGACCCTGCCTACGAAGCTGGAGGTTCCGGATTTGAATCCCGGGGAGGGCATTCTTTGTGTATTTATTTATCACTAGGGGTGGGAACTATGGGTGCAAAACTTTAACAAAACTTCTCAAGTGGACTTGACATAGCACATACATCCATAAAATATACATATCTACACACCCATACATTGTAAGTTGAAAATTCCGTTAAAGGGAATAAAATTGGATACAGATTTCTCAATAATATTCGTATTTTTCCTGGCTAAAGTGTTCCCATATGTCAATTTTAAAGTTTTGTTAAAGTTTTGCACCCATAGTTCCGACCCCTATTTATCACAAATGTTTGTTCCTTGGTCATGGCTGTCTATGTAGTTAAGTATCTATAGTATCTATCTATTATATATATCGTCGCCTGGTACCCACATCACAAGCCTTAATTGAGCTTACCGTGGGACTAGGTCGATTTGTGTAAGATGTCCCAAGATATTTATTATTATTTTATTTATTATAGAGTGGTATACGGTTTCAGCAGAGTGTACTTTTCTTGACGACTTTTTTAGGAATGGATTTCGCATTCCAATCAACAGGTAGGGCCATGTAGGTACGGTACGTGGGTGTAACTTCACATCATCAGCCCATCTTAGACCACTGCTGGACATAGGCTTCTCCTATTAACTATGAGTAACATAGACGCATTAGGTAAATGCCCATAATTGCTACGCTGCGCAAGCAGATTGGCGATCGCAGTAGGTAGTGTGTTTATGATGACGCTGCTGCCCATCATCAATCTTCTATCAAAGAATGTAACTTACTTACTGTAAGAGTAATTTGAAAGATTTTCCTATGATTTTTTTATTGGACCGCGTATACTACACATCATCATCATCAGCCTATGTTAATCCACTGCTGGACGTAGGCCTCTCCTATTTATGCGTATAGACGCATTAGGAGGTAAATGCCCATAATCGCCACGCTGGGCAAGCGGATTGGCGATCGCAGTAATGTGTCCTCTATGATGACGCTGCTGCCCATCATCAATCTTTTATCAAATAATGGTCAGTGACACTTCAATCCCTTAGTCGACTCTTACGACACCCGCAGGAGGAGTTGGGGTGGTGACAAATATATTCTTACTGCCGTCACCACACTGCCCGAACACTACACGGTACTGGGTAAATATCTTAAGATGAAAATTCGAAGCATCACAATTCGAGTGAAACGGATATTTGCCTCTATTTTTCTTGACTTTCCAACTAAGCTTTGTTTATTTTAGTTATCTTTCGGATACATACCTTTAAGGGTGTCATTGATGCCTCGTACCCAAGGGAGGAAAGTGGAATTGTCGCCAATTTTGTATGAGATCAGGGGCTCCTTGTTCCCGTTGGCTCCTCTCGGCCATACTTCCAGCTCTGTCATTAAATTACAAGAAAATGAATAGTTTTGAAAATAAATGTATAAAATAAAAGAATATGAATAGCCGCAATTTAAACTTTTGGTACCCGCCGGCTCCATAGTGAGCCAGTGTCGTATGAAAAATCGAACGTCCGGGTACCGAAAGGTTAAATAGTGGTGGTGATAAATATTTGCAGAAATTGTGGAGTTACCGTCTTCCTATTTTGTTGGAATTTCTTTTCATGATACAAAATGTAGTAATCTATTGTTTGTTTGTATTTTAATTAACGCTTAGTCGATTGTGAAATTCCTCATACCTATGTGAAATAAAAGTCAAAAGTGTTGATAATCATAATATCAACACTTTTGACTTTTATTTCACTCTGTTTAATTAAACAGCCATTTAACGACTCCTTGTGTAATTTTTTGAGAAATGCTTACTTAGTTAGTTGTCATATTTACGCTGGCATTCCATCCAAAAACTTGAAATCAAGCTAAGTGATTTTTCATCAATATTATTTTCTTCCTAGTTTTGTCAAGTAGCAAACTATGTTCCTGAATAAACTACATGCTATTATATTTAGTAAACAACTTTCTAACCTCAAAAAATACTCTTTGCCCTCACTCGATCAGTTAAAGTAGTCAATATTTCAGTGGACAGTTCATGTTTCCCATGTGATTGCTCTATTTTTAATTAAAAATAGCAGTTTACGGCTGTAAATATGCACTTTTAGATTATAAAATTGTTTACTAGATAAGACAACAAAGTGACAATAAAAAAGCATAATATACGTGTACGTACCATTGTTTTCAACTTCCATAGTGACTAACGTATAACAAGACAAACATTAATAACTGAGTATATCACATTCTTTTTTTTTATTTATGTCTAAACTACTCTTAACTTAAAATATTTCATAAATATTAGATGTCATATACCAAAGAAAAACGACCAAGATCACCTATGTCCGAGGTGGGGACATAGGTGATCTTGGTCGTTTTTCTTTGGTATATGACATCTAATATTTATAATTTATATAGTATTAAGTAGTGTGACTACTGGAGAAAAATTAAAAGTACAAATCAAAATATTTAGTTAATAAATAATTTGATTTGTGTTTTCACAATATGTTCATTAAAATATTTTGTTAATTTTTATCCCTTCATTAGGTACAAAATCAAATCAATACATTGAATAAGTACTTAAGTAGTTATAGCGGCGATATTGTTTACAATTAATAAGCACCTATTGGCCTTTCCGACTATTTCAGACGATTTAAGATTTAATTTACACCGTGTAAATGACCTGAAGGCATGGTGTTTGATGGCTACCTAGACCTATGCGAGAGTGGCAAACTTTGCCACAAGACTGACAAGTTCATGTCTGATGGTAGCATGCTCCCAAAATGGCTTTTTCCCCATTTACAATTCATACAAACATATCGAGACAAGTACATGCAAATACAAGCTTAAAGGCTATTTATTATGTAAAATACAATCATAATAACAAAATTTAAGATAAGATTAACTAAATTAAATAACTAGAAATAAAAAACTAAAAATTAAATATATACACCTATTTACAAATAAAAAATGGGAGCTAGCTCGGCGCCACGTGACAATAAAAATTAAGCTTAAATAATATTACACTCACCAACATTATCAGCTGATCGCAACAAGAGTCCCAGCAGTATCGCCAACAAGGCTGCTGTAAACAAAAATAAATCAATATAAATATGAGCAAAATTAGTGTTCCGTGTTCAGGTTTTTAAATTATTAAATCGGTATAATATAAAGATAAAGATATATTTATTTGCAACAAAAATTAGGAATTAAAATAGGTGGAAAGTAGTGAGTGCGTACATTTCAATTGATAAAATGTTGGATTATCTGTTTAGACGATCATCTAATCAAGAATGATTTTAAATTTTAAGCCCTCCGAACTCCGAGTGTATAGGTACATGTTGTGTTGTCCCAATTTCTTTACTAGACGTAAATAACACAAAAAAATACAGGAATCACGAAGTCACTTGAATATTTGCATAGGGTAGACACTGTCATCAATTATCATCATACAATTCATAGAATTTAAAAATCAGTTACGACTGTATCAGATAACTATCCCACACGAATAAATAAAATCATAGTGATCTCGTTTTATCATTTTGTGTATCGGTAAGTTTTAAGCGGTAAATTATAAGTGTAGGTAAGGTAAATAATTACTTTTTCTTCAAAATTTTCAAAATATGTATTTTTTTTCACTTTTTCTATGAAACCAATATAATATAAATAATCGTAAATGAATTGGTATTTTCTTCACGTCTATAAAGCGATTTTAGATGATATGGAATATGAATAATTAATAAATAGACGTGACAAAATCTAATAATTTTAATAAAGTAATAAACTGTTATCTGTAAAAACCTAATGTGTTCTTTGAATGCTACTGTAGGTATGTACCTAATATTAAAATAAGTATTTGTATTTCTCATAATTAAGTAAATTATTATAAATATTAGATGTCATATACCAAAGAAAAACGATCAAGATAACCTAACGACGATATATGACATTTAATATTTATAATTTATATAGTACTAAGTAGTGTGACTACTGGGGAAAAATAAAAAGTACAAATCAAAATATTTAGTACATCATAAATAATTTGATTTGTGTTTTCATAATACGTTCAATAAGTAAATTATATTCTGTTTTGAGAAATAAATGTCTTGAACAATAAATCTTATTTTAAATGCTGTGAAAACGCGAAGTAAACGAACTGAAAGTGGTAGACAAAACAACAAAGCATACACCCAACCTCGGATCTACAGCAATTTATTCATGGGAATCTCGCCTTTCTTTCATTCTGAATAAGGGTGGTTTTCCCATCCAATGAATGTAGCAGATAAGAGGTTGCGTAACTACAGTGGCGATATGCTGGCTACGATTTCATTCCATTTATGAAGTAGCAAATCAAACCATCTGAAACTTATTACTAAATTGGTCACATGAGGGCATTGTATGTTAAGTGAGAGTTTCGCGTAACAGACGTGATGCGATTTTGTTTTAAGGTGCATTCAGACCAAAAGAGCATTCACTGTTCCATCCCCCGCTCTACGGAATCAACCAATCACGTTCTGTATAACGATCGAATTTCGTAGAGTGGGGCGTTAAGGTGCGTTTAAACCAAAAGAGCATTCGCTGTTCTAGCCACGGTGTTTTCACTTAGTTGAAGTAGTGAATTTGATGTACTCATGACGTCATCGGATATGCTTCCGGAAATTAACGTTAGAGGGCGTTGATATCAATTTCAAGATCTTGTGT
Organism: Thaumatotibia leucotreta; assembly: GCA_025490895.1. NCBI lineage: Eukaryota > Metazoa > Arthropoda > Insecta > Lepidoptera > Tortricidae > Thaumatotibia > Thaumatotibia leucotreta. The sequence continues at coordinate 12,718 of JALPQI010013250.1, forward strand.
TATCTGTACAGCCACTATTTTCTTTTACGTTACGCGCAGTTAACAAAACGAAAGAAATGACAAAGTATTAGTTTTTTTTCATTACTTGGCTCTCAAAATATTTTTGTTTCATACATAGAGAAATGTAATATTAATTTAGCTATACTTGTAATTTTACTTTTGTCCAATTTGAATTCTTTAGCTACAAATATTTTAGATGCATTTAAAAAATATATTGAATGAACGGAATGTTTTTGCAAGGTCGGCCATAATTAAATTTTCGCTTTGGTTGTCTTCGATGCTTGAACTGGAAGTGCATCGAAACGATATTATTTTAGTGATTTCATACAACGACTGTGCTTGTTCTGGACTCCTATAATTGTGCTTTTCCATGTATGTACTGTACATGGATTGGATTTTTGTAAAAATGGTGCGATGCGGTTAAATGTGTTGTTTGCCTAATTGTGGTAAAATGCGTGAGCATTTTAATGTTACTCAAAACGCATATATATGCAAATTGGAAGCCATTCGCAAAAACCGTTTCAAGATGGTAATGTCCCACGAGCTCCGTTCGCCGACATTAGAAAACTGTGCAATGCGGCTACTGTTTTTTTAATTCAACTTCAATCAAACTGATAGCAAATAATATACAGATGCTTAATAAGTTAGTACCTAAAAACTTTATGGATAAGGCTAGTGTAAAAATAAAACTTGAAAGTGACATATTTTTTTTGTTTTATTGTTTCTCGATCCTAGTTCGGGCGAACAGAACTAGGTCACATAATGTGTGAACTTCTTCAGCTGATTCCAAATGAGAAATGCGTGGCAAGTTCACACTTGATGTGATCTGGTTTTGTTTGTCCATTATTTCAAAGGTTACCAATCTACAAAGCTATATATATACCTATACATATATATGTGTGAATATATATATATATATATATATATATATGTGTATATATATGAGAAAAGTTGCCGGGAATCATCAATAGATGGCGCTGCAAGCAAAAACCTTGACTGATAACTCTATACACTACTATTCAATATACTCTATGGTTCTAGCGCCCGTTCTACGAAATCAACCAATCACGTTTTGTGTACCGATCGAATTTCGTAGTGGGAGGTTAGAACAGCGAATGCTCTTTTAGTTTGAACCTTTAGAATTGCGAATGTTCGTTTGGTCTGAATGCACCATTAGCTGTACACCGTGAGCTCTTATAACCCGAAAGATTTAACAACTTTTGATGTAAAAACAAACAAAAAATATTACCTATATGAGATTTGTCATTTTTGGAGAAATGTTTTTTGTACTATTTTTGAATGTATTTTAACATAAAAATAAACGTTATTCATAAAACATAAAACAGTTAACATTTTGAGACTATAATGTCATATAAACTTTTCTGGATTCGGCTTAATTTAAGAGATAATGATATGCTTTTCAAAAAAAACTATTTCGTCGTCATAAGTCACTGAAAAATGTCTGCACGATTAAAATTCTTACACTAATAGTTTTCATCTTGATATACCTACTCACTGATTAAAGTTAGAGAAAATGAGAAAAATGTCGAAACAAAAAAAATTTAAAGCCCTTAAAAAATCTTTCCCTACAATAAATTGTAGTCATGTATAAAAAATTTAAATATAACAAAAAGAATGAAAATTTTTTTTTTGTCCGAAAATGACATTATGTCACATAGGTATTATGTTTTACTTCTTTTGACATCAAAAATGCATTGGTAAAGTCTGTCGGTATATACTCAAATCGTCCCAATATCCACTCTGCCACGTATAGGTACATAACATACCTACAATCTCCACAACCACATATAATTAGTTTTAGCACAAAAAATAATACGTTTATCTTAGCGGCATTACAGTACAAAATAAACTTAATAATAAAATGAATCCAAAGGGTTAGTCTTGTCCTAAATCTGTATCGTTAGATTTTATTGAGATTCTATTTCTGTTGTTCATATCTGATTTGACAATAATTTTATTAGCTAATGGCGTGTCGTCACGACATCGCAGCGACGGTTCAACGTTCTCTATTCTCACAGGTAGACTATGCCTTCCTATGGCTACCTGGAACCACGGGCTTTACGGCACGCTTGAAACGTCTGGAAAATAGTAATGTGTAGGCGATGCGTGGGCATTTACCTATTAATGCGTCTATACGCATAGTTAATAGGAGAGGCCTTCGTCAGCAGTGGCCTGAGATAAGCTGATGTATTATACAAGGTGAAATTTTAATGGTTGTTCTCAGTTTAAGGGCGTGTTCAGTGTCGTTTTCCAATCAGGTAAAAAAGGATAAAAAATGTTTCACGTGAAAAACATTTTAATTTTTTCTATGGGGCAGGTCTTTCAAATTAGCTGAAGCTCCATAGAAAATCAATATATTTTATTTGAGAAAAAAAATTCTTCCGCCTTTTTTCCTAACCGGAACACGATACTGAACATGCCCTTAAACGGAGATCAACCATTAGAATTTCACCTTGTATTTATGTATGTGTGACTAATTATTTTTTTAGCACGATACACATTTGAGAATGGTTGCCGGATCTGTTAACCTCTGACCTCTGGATACAACTGCTACTAAACTTAATTGGCGCCAATACGTATAACCTTGAATTATATCACAAGGAGCGAATGACCATAATTTTGCACCCAGTGTTGGTAATATAGTCGCCATTAGATATATCAGAGCCATCACGGCGCTCAAAAATAACTGAACAGGCACTAACGCCATGACAATAGCAGTTTTATATTGATTTAAACTTTCACGATTATCACTCATATTTTACAGACAAACGGGTCTTAATCGCGTAAACTTATGTTTAATTATATCCTGACGTTTCGGGCATGACGTTACACCCGTGGTCGCAGGCAGACCAAGAGAGAGAGTCTGCCTGCGACCACGGGTGTAACGTCATGCCCGAAACGTCAGGATATAATTAAACGTAAGTTTACGCGATTAAGACCCGTTTGTCTGTAAAATAATAGCAGTTTTCTCAGATATATGTACTCGTATATCAATGTATTTTTCAAACACTACCTACATAGAAATAGAAAATAATTTATTCGTTACACACAGTAAAAAGGACAAAGCAGATAGGTCTGTATACAAAAAAACGGCCAAGAGCATGTCGGGCCATGCTCTGTGTAGAGTTCCGTAGTTATTCAAAAATAGCTGGGCCGATTATGTTCGAAATAGTTTTATTTTAAAGTATTCTATAAGCCCACTATTCATGATTTTTTTCATATGTTTTGGACCTACGAATCAAAAGTTAGAGGGCAGTAATACATTTGTCACCACCCCCAACACTTCCCGCGGGTGTCGTAAGAGCCGACTAACTGATTGAAGTGTCACTGACCATTCTTTGACAGAAAATCGATGATGGGCAGCAGCGTCATCAATTCATCATAGTGATAAATAACTGCGATCGCCAATCCGTTTGTCTAACGTAGCGATTATGGGCATTTACCTCCTAATGTGTCTATACGTATAGTTAATAGAAGAGGCTTACGTCCAGCGGTGGACTGAGATAGGCTGATGATGTGTAAAGGTACATTTAGACCAAACGAGCATTCGCTCATTCTATCCTCCCACTCTACGAAATTCATTCGTTACATATAAAGTGATTCGTCGAAATTCGTTAATTTCGTAGAGTATGATAGAATCAGCGAATGCTCGTTTGGTCTAAATCCACCTTAATATGACTGTACTATGAATAGACTCATTGTATCATTTTGTTCTACCATTCCATTTACTCCCCAAATCACCCTATTGTGACGTCAGCGCCACAACAATTTGGGGTCTTTACCATGAATGATTCGCGAATACTCCTTGCAAGCTTTGATTCATCAGTTCGTACGATACTAGCAGTATAAATGAATCCGAACTGGCGTACCTACTCCGAAAATGAGCTGAGTGCAATTATGAGGTTTCGTTGTTGAAACCAAGGCTGTCTGGGAGCCTCGGCCAATCTAGAGGTTGTGGGATTCAACAATGTTTGCCCGTTTTTAATTGTTCAAATTAATCATTTATTTTAATAAGTTTTATGTTGCTCTGAGTTGGTTTTATAACGGCTTCCTTAGCTGAGTCGGTAGTGAGGTGGTCACTACACACTACCACAGAAATGAATATTTAATAAGTTGGAGGTCGCAGGTTCCAATCCTGCTAAGGAAAGTTACCTACATATATAGGTATTTGTGTAATGAGCACATTTATTTTTTCCTTAGTACTTAGGTAATTGGTATTTGTGTGTATGTATTTATCTATAAAAAATGTCTGAGGTGACGAACGTCTCAATTAGTACCACTGCATTGTATTTACACTGAAGTTAGTTGTGAGTGTTGTGACAGCAGTAAGATTACAGACGTTTTCGTGAAAAGCAGAAGAGGAAAGGATTACGCACCACATCTGTACAGTCAAAGGCAATATAGGGTGTATATAAAATGCTCAAAAATGTATCCATTAAATATGTCCCAGAGCACTTTAATTCTTTGTAATAAAAACATGCAAGAGACTTCTTTCGATACACATGCACTTGACTTATAGATAATAATTGTGAGTAGGTATATACCTACCCCGGCTGATCCGATATATCTAGGGCCTATTTCTCGCTCACTGGGACTGATGACCTGGTAAAGGTCGCAGGAGTCCGCTGGATGCGGGTGGCGCAGGACCGGTCATTGAGGCAATCATTGGGGGAGGCCTATGTTCAGCAGTGGACGTCTTTCGGCTGATATGATGATGATGATTTCTCGCTAAAGCTTGTAACTTGTAATACAAGTGGAAGTCCTTATCTAATTAATAGTGTTAAAAAGAGACTTCCACTTGTATTACAAGTACAGTCGAGTGCATTAATATGTAGACACATTTGTAAGGGATCAGTATGGAGAAGTGTATATATATTATTGCCCTTGACTGTACAAGTTACAAGCTTTCGAGAAACGGGCCCCTGATGGCGACTGTACAATGTACATAATTATTATCTCAAAAATACTCGCAATGTGGGTGATTCCTCGATACTATGACGTCATCACTATTATGAATTGTTTCGTATGTCATTAATTAATACAAGTCTACATTAATTAAGCAAAAAGTGTCCGTTTACCCGCTGTGCTCGGCTAGACAAACGGATTAAATTTGCGTAATTAATCTTCAAAGGCACGCGATCGAATAGGGCAGGGACAGTAAAATCACACAACTTTACTGTAGTACAGTAAGCGTCAAATACTTCGTAGCAACCAGTTTATACCAATAGTTAAACTCAACTATCCTATGATTAGAAAATATTAATTTGTTTAAATTCAACAAATTTTGTATATATTATATTTATTTTCATAACTACAATTTCTGTACATAGATTAAATCTAACTGGCAATCCAGAGGAAGCGGGTTCGAATCCCGTGACAACCAGAGATCTTTCGCAGTTAATTTTTCTATGGTAAGCACATCTGTTACGACATTGTGGCATCAACTATCCTGCTTAGGACTGATTTATAGGGCTAAACTGCGACTATATATAACATGGACGTCTAACGCCAGCTCAAAAATGCCCCCAAACACAATTGTTCAATTGTGCCAAGATGGGCAGACGCTTTTCTTAACACCGCGCATACGTATTTCGGCGCAACATCTTTAACAAATGTTTATAGAATACAGCCAATCAAAACTTTGATGGACCAATCACAACTTTTTTTAAATGGCCGTTTAAGTTTTTATAGGTTGAAATTCAAATTCATTACCGTGACGCATTGAAGAGGGGTGACACTTTATCAACTAAAATTCAGGAGCGTTTTTGAAAGTCAATTTAGTATGGCGAGCAGCTTCCACGTTTTATTTGTTCGTAGGGCCTAAATCTAAATAATAAATAAATATACAAAATAATGCCCTCACCGGAATTTGTACCAAAACCTCCAACTTCGTAGGCAGGCTCACTACCAATAAGGCTACGGAAGCTACAAAAGTACATATACCATAACCTACTAAAATATTATCGAACCGGGTTACTCACGTATTTAACGTACTGTACGCATTGGGCTTTGGCCGAGGGTGCTCCGGACGAGGACCCTCTTAATGGGTCGAAACATGTGGAGCAATCATCGACTTAAATACGGGAGTAACCCGTTTCGATATTTTTTTTTCTACTCCCGTACTTTTATTTGTCAGTTACATGGTCGTGAACACACCTTTAAGCCCCTACCTTACAGATGTCAAGATAGTCTATATTGTCTATTCCCTATAAACGCATTCGGGCTTACACGCAGTGCGTTTTTTGCATTTTAAGACACCTCGTGTATACAAGACTTAATGAAATACATGGCTTCCAATCTAATTTCAAATGTCAATTCTGATGAACAGTAAACCATGGAGGAGCTTTTTTTTTATTTCGACATCTCCCGCCCGACCTTAATGATTAATAAAATTGTGTTTGACTGAGAGTATTTCTCAAATTTACAATTTTATTTGAACATAAGTTTTGTATGCAACATTGTTTAACTGAGTCAAAAAATGTTCGTGGCATCTTTAATAACAATTTTCAGCTTCGCCTCAAATTGTTACCCACGCCACTCACCTTTTTTGACCTCTCTTAAACAAGGGTTGCATAAAATACTACAAGTATAATATGTTTGAGTCTCAGGTTAGTTATAGTACATGACCTAGGTATATATTTTAGATTATAACTCTTTATTCGCCTGTCTACCGGCAATATAACTCTTCACTCAGTCAAGCCCAATTTTCGCAGACGACCTTGGTCTAAATCGGGGTCGGGCCCACGCGATGACGGTTACGTCATGCTAGTCTAGGTATTCTACGGAAACTTGCGTGGAATCACTCTCGGTTTTAATGGCAATGGTGTAGCGGGAGCTTTTAGAGTTCAGTAAAACCACCCGACGTGGATTCCAGTACCTCAGGATGGTTAGCCAAGTTGCCAATCGCTAACACTTAGTAGCATATCGTAGTTTTCCCTCTCTGTCACTCTTTCATATTAGTGCGACAAAGACATGTAGCTGCCTTTCGTCTACGATTGACGATTAAGCGTAAGCGATTGGCAACTTGTGTAAGCACCCGGCCTAGCCAAGACGCCATTTTGTAATCGTATACGATAACTGGATGCTCAGCCAAGTTGCCAATCGCTAACGCTTAGTAGCGTATCGTAGTTTTCCCTCTCTGTCTCTCTTTCATATTAAAGCGACAAAGACAGTTAGCTGCCTTTCGTTTACGATTGATGATTAAGCGTAAGCGATTGGCAACATGTCTAAGCACCAGGGTGCTTAGACATGTTGCCTGTCGTTTTTGTACATTTATAAGCTTATCAGGATAAGCTTATAAATGTACAAAAACGACAGATTCGAACGAAAAGTTACGTGACCATTTCTACACATTATGAGCACGTGACTTTGACTTATCGTTTTTCGTTTACGATTGCAGAATGCAGAATGGCATCTCATCTAGACCTGCTGATATATACCAACACTATCATGCAGGCTTTTATTAAAACTGAAGAGACGCAGAGTTTTAACCAGATCATGAGCGTAATTTGATTTTCATCACACTTGCTGTCTAAGCGCGCCATTGTTTGCGTGCGTAGCGGGAGTAATAGAAAAGTGAAATTCCCTAGGGAGTAATGGAAATGTCAGTACGTCATTTAATAATATTATGTCTTAAAACTTATTTTTTGGTTGGCAAGTGTGATGAAAAACATTGTATGCATCACGGTCGGTAAGCGGAATACTAACTCGAATCATAATAGCCCTCCGCCTACCGGCGTCGGGCTTCTAACACTCTCGTTACTGATTCCGTACTTACCTCCCTTGATGCATAATGTACTATTAATTACTTACTTGACTTCTGAGAAAAGTGCAGTGAGGAGCAAGAAGTACTTACTTGAAAATTAATCGTTAATTAGCGATGACTGATGGCATCCACTCGCAGCGTTTCACAACTTAATAGTGCGTACATGCGTTACATTGATCGTTCGAAGGAAATAAAATTAATTGTACAGTTAATTAAACTATTTGTCAACTATTAATACTTGAAAGCGATTGCTAGTAATCCGTATTAGGGCCAATCAACTTTTCGATGGACACTATTTGTGTCAGTGAAAACGGAAAGGTACCTTGTCACGGTGTTTAAAATGGACTTTATTAAAGAACTCATAAGGTCTATTTTAAGAGTCGTGACAAGGTACCTTTGCGTTCGCACTGACACATTTTGTCCCGTAACGCAGGTGACAATTTCATCAAGTTTGCTAGAAAAAAATGCTTTTTAAATTGTATATGCGTTAGGCCCCACAGAAGTTCACATCATCGATACATTTAGGTTACAACTGTTTTTCATTGTAAATATGTGTATAGTATTAATTGACGTACATTTGTAAGTTCATGAAAAGTAACGCAGCACCAGCAGACAGAAAATACGTCGAGTTGATTGGCCCATTATTAGTATATTAAAACCCCGGGTAATACAGTATACGCTGAAAAATAATAATAATTATAATTTTTTTAAGCAATGTTATTAACGTGGACTTTCTTCCCGGCTCCCTCGCACCAACACGCGAGTAGGTATCTTAAAAAATATATCATAGGACTGATACGACATAGATAAATCAACCAATGAGGGTTTTCTCGAAATCGTATGCCACAAGTTTGCGCCACTTAGGTAGCCGTAAGGTCCCGCTAAGAAACACAATTATCTAGCTCCAAAGAAAAACTAAGTAGAAGGTATTTTTATTATTTAATATAATTTTATTAAGTGATACATAACATTTAAACACGAAACTATAGGCGCTCTGAGAATTTGGACAAGTTTCTGGACCTGACGCCTCAGTGCTGCCGCCTTGGTGAACGTCATTTCAGAAAACCCTCATTCCTCGGTAAACTCAATTAACCTTTTCAATATGTCAAAGTTCAAACTAATACTACTTCGCGCTACGCTCCAATGTCATTACTTTACTCACTAGTGATTAAAATGTATTTTCCTCGGATTAAACGATAAATGAGCGCTTTATAAACTAGTGAGGGGAAAAATAATTGGCCACTGTTAACCACAGAGCAGCCTTTCTTTGGCCAACGAATTGGTATGGTTTCAGTGCGTTCCGCGGCTCGCCTTATGGGTCCTTTCTGGGGCTTCCTGGAGGAAATGGCCAGGGGACATACGTGCGATGCCACAGACATGCATACACTGATAACATAATGTTGATGATAAAATAATGTATGGTAAAACGAGCTTTTTTCAGACTTGCCATTTTTATAATTATCTACGGAGTTATTCTGACTATGAAATTAGTTACATTTTGGATAAGAAGAACGTTTTAGAAAATATCATAATCTGATATTAAAAAAGATTACAACTATTAAAAAAACTATACAGTACCTAAATATTAAATATGTTGACCGAACAGCACTTATTCGGGATTTAAAATAATCATAAAAATAAAATAAAAAACTGCAAACGATTTCTCCAAGATTCCATCATCGGACCCTGACTTGGTGCCAACGGGACCAATTCGAGGTTAGGTATACCAGTTCGATTAAAAAACAATCTTTTCACGGTTCTCGAAGATATCAAGTAGCATACATAAAAAAAAGTAAGTAACATATCAATCAGTGGCCTAAATATAGGAATTATTAGATCTCCATTACGTTTATTAACACCCACGAGTTAAACTCAAAACAAATAAACGTAGGTACGTAGAGATGACTGAATGTGACCTTGAATGTCTAAATAGCTCTATGTTTGCATTTTTTGTTAACATGCCGCGATAGATGGACATAAATGGTTTAAACATATCTAAAAATAACTAAACATAACATAGGAAAAGTAGTAATTCGATATGTTTGTAATCAAAAAAATAATTTCACTAATTTTGGCATTTTTATCTTTATTACTACGTTTCTTTGCCATTAGGAAAAGACAAGCAATCTGAACATGTGAGTAGGTAATTTTATTTAAAATACTAGTGAAAATACATCACAACAAATATTAAACAATTATGAATAATTTATTACTTAACTTTCATAAATAATGTACCTACCTGAACAACGTTTTTCTAATTCTTTGTTAATTTTTAAGTAAATTGAATAAAATCAATATCAAAACAACGTTTTTAGAAACGGTGAGCACAAAATATCCTAGAATAATATATGTTTTACTGGATCCACTTTCGGAAAGATAAAACCGCCTATCTACCTTTCATTAATTTAAAACGTAAAGATATTTCGTTAAACAATAATGCAATTATATATTGTAGATACTGTGGTTGGCTGGACGAATAATATTGCAATTAATCGACCAATGCGTCTTCCAAGTTATAATTAAATGATAACGTTAATCATAATATAAACAACTTAATTGAATAATAAAAAAATTCATACAGACCACTTTTAAATCATGACCTACGTATTCTGCTATAAGCTCCGAGCCAAAATGATTCTAAATCTGATCGTAAATCTAATATAAATTGCTAGCTAGCAGATGGTACCGCATATCTAAAAAAATGCGTATTTTTAAAACGGCATTTATTTGTAGTTGTACTAGCTTAACACACATACAAGCCGGCGCGTACATTTTTGCCATATGGTTCGTCAAAAATAGTCTCACTTTCAGAGTTGGGCAAAAGATAAATCAGGGTACTTTTGTAAATTACATTTGTATGACTACTTTGTAATTTAGATACTTTATAATCTAAATTACAAAGTAGTAAATCAAAAGTAATCAGAAGAAGTAATCGGATTACTTTTCGCCCAACTCTGCTCTCGCAAAAAAAACTACTTAAAGCCAAATATATATAAAAAAAAACTTACCAATAATAAGTAATGTAACCACAACAATTGCGATGATTTTAATTGTTCGCTTCTGTAGAGCCATGTTGCCGGCCGCGGGTGGACTAACGCTGGCGCGATGCTGGCAGGAGTCGTGCCAAATAATGACAACTTTTTTATTACTGCAATGCTCGTTGCGTGTTCGTTTAGGAATTATCGTTTGGGGTAGCTTTTGTTGCTGGGCGAGCTTTTATTATATTAAGTGGGATTCTCGTTTTGTATGGTTATGATTATAATTTCGAGGAAAATTACTCATACAACAAAATATTAATTTTGTATATTGTTTTTTATTCAAAAACAATCGTCACCGTTAATATTCAACACTTTTAACGTGAGTTTTGATTACCTTTATTTCATGTCACTGGGTATAATTATAAATTTATACGAATTACAAATAAGAATCGACAGCGTATTGAAAGAGAAAATACCATTTTTTTAGGGTTCCGTAGTAAACAAGGAACCCTTATAATTTCGCCATGTCCGTCTGTCTGTCCGCAGCATAGCTCAGTGGCCGTTAGTAGATAAAGTCGAAGACAAAATAAGGGGTATACAAAAACGTTCAAAAATATGTCCCAGTGCACTCTAATTCTGTGTAATAAGAACGTCGTAACATATTTATGAACGGATTCTTTCGATACTTATTTTTGCACTTGACTGTACTAGAAATCTGCAATTTGGTATCTACTCAACAGGTGAAGTGGAGACGATTTTTTTATTTCCTTAATCCTATTAGAGTGGGTTATCGTTGAATAATTTTCTTTAAAATAATAAGTATCTTAAAAAAAAGTTTTTTTCTAAAGTCAATTTTTTCGGAGATAACTGCTCCCGAATAAAAAATCATGAATAGTGGGCTTTTGGAATACTTTAAAATAAAACTGTTTCGAATAACTACGGAACCCTATACTGAGCATGGCCCGACATGCTCTTAGCCGGTTTTTTTTGTTGAATGATCGCCGTAGTCAGATTTGTCTGACAATAAATATCCTGCTCACCTTGTCCGAGTCAACATAACTTAAATTAGACAAAGGTCTGATTTGGGTTTTATAATTAAAAAATAGTCCAATTGAAATGCAATCTCAGGCCCCCATTTCGCCATGGTGACAGGTGGTTGGCCGTGTGGTGACGGCAGTAAGAATACATTTGTCACCACGCCAACTCCTCCTGCGGGTGTCGTAAGAGTCGACTAAGGGATTGAACTGTCACTTACCATTATTTAATAAAAGATTGTTGATGGGCAGCAGCGTCATCATAGTGGACACATTACTGCGATCGCCAATCCGCTTGCCCAGCGTGGCGATTAAATAATAAATAAAATAAATAAATATCTTGGGACATCTTACACAAATCAACCTAGTCCCACGGTAAGCTCAATTAAGGCTTGTGATGTGGGTACCAGGCGACGATATATATAATAGATAGATACATATAGATACTTAAATACATAGACAACCACGACCAAGGAACAAATATTTGTGATAAATAAATACACAAATAATGCCCTCGCCGGGATTCGAACCCGGAACCTCCAGCTTCGTAGGCAGGGTCACTACCAACTAGGCTACGGAGGCTGTCAAAAAATTATAATATTGAATCAACTATCTGAACAACAAGGCTAAAAAAATTTTTTTTAATAAAAAAGAGTCAAAAATTCAGAAGTGCTCAAACATGCACTGGATGGATGGAAGGCGGCCACTTCACTAGTCAGTACACTGCTGACATTCATTTGTTTATGGATTTTGCATCGGGAACGAACGCTAAATGCAGCTGTTTTGGTGTATGTTTGAGCACTGGTAATTCCTAAAGTACTTAAGGTATAACTGTAATTATGGTGTTAATTCTTAGCTAACATACTGTACTAATAAATAACAAAAACAAAAACCTATCTTAACGACCTTGTTTTCATACAAAATTAAATTAATTGAAAAATTAAGGTGAATTTTTTACTATTTTTAATTAAAAAAAATTTTTTTTGCCTTGTTGTTCAAACAGTTGAGTCAAATGATTAGCTTAATTAGCTTGCTTATCTAATGAGCTCTCTAACGAGATTTTTTTTGCAGGGATAGGACTGACAACAAACGTATAATTCCAGAAATATCACGTGCGCCCGTATTCGTCTGTTTGAAATTTTAAAATGGCCGCCATTTAATTATCGTTGGCACAAAAAAAAATTGTATGGTAATTTATCGATAAAATTGATTGTAGTTTAAGCCCTTAAAAGCTCCGACACCGCTAACCAAACACCCTGTATATCATAACAACAATTTGTTAAAATTATTTTTTTAAATGAATTTTTTTAGGGACAGGTTTTTTCGTCAAGTCTATTTTTATTATTTTATTGTCAGACAAAAGGTGTGGCAATATTAGAACACATTTTGGTAGCATTTTTTCGAAAAAAGGTTAATTATCTCTGGAACCAAGCCGAATCCAGGAAATTTTATATAACATTAAATACTCTAAATATGCTCAGGAATTTAGCATTGAAATCTTTCGGTTTCCTCGCGAGCACCCTGTATTATAAGTGCACCTACTAAGTTATAAATATTAAAGTGCGGTTAAACTAAAAGAGCATTCGCTGTTCTAGCCTCCCACTCTACGAAATTCGATCGGTACACAAAACGTGATTGGTTGATTTCTTAGAACGGGCGCTAGAACAGCGAATGCTCTTTTAGTTTAACCACGCCTTTAGACAAAAGGCTTCGTTTGCAATGACGGAATCCAATAAATCATCACGAAATCTTATTGTTTGAAAATTACAATGTGAATATATTTAGACTATCGTGAGACATACATCGGGCTCAGTGCTTGATAATGGAGACCTAGGCTAAACATGTCGCGCGTAGTGACTAAATACACGTGAGTTTTATTATATTTATATGTATTTACATTATTCTATTCATTTATATGATTCTGTAACGGAAGATTTCGAAAATGACAGGAAGGTTAGGAGGTAAAATACTACAATAAAAATAGACTTTGCTCAGTACTTATTGATCGAATCTGTAAGTAGCTCTTTTCAATGTAAATGTGTTATAAATAATGCATTATTTATTATAGCATCTTCAAGGTTGTTCTGTGTACTCGTAGAGCTGTCTAACTAGAGTATTTTTGTCAACGCGTATCGATACGCAAATATTACATGCACATCCAATAAATTATTTATGTACCTACCTATGTACATTTATTAAATAGGTATAAAAAACAAAAAAAGGTTCTTATACAGAGTGTAAATCTAAAAAAAGGCAAATCTCTTAAGAGGAAATGGAGTTGGAAACATTTAAAATAATAAAAAATGTGTCCTTTCCCCTCTAACTTCGATCTGTGGGTCCAAAAAAATTAAAAAATCATGAATGCTTATAGAATACTTTAAAATAAAACTATTTCGAACATAATCGGCCCAGCCGTTTTTGAATAACTACGGAACCCTACACTGAGCATGGCCCGACGGCCCGACATGCTCTTGGCCAGATTTTTGCTGTACGAGATATTAATTTTATGAGAATCTGAAAAGGCGTTAATATTTTGACTAAAATCGTAGTTTTTGAAATGTTCTAGTTTTAATAATACGTAATAAGAATAGCGAAAAAAAGAAAAACGTATTGGCATGGGCATGGCAAAAGTAGATTGAAATGTAAATAAGTTATCGATATCCAGGGAAGAATTACAACTCCTATTTCCTCTTAATGGTACTACTGGTAGTACAGTCGAGTGCATTAATATATAGACACATTTGTAAGGGATCAGTATGGAGAAGTGTATATATATTAATGCCGTTGACTGTACCTACTGATTGGACAAGGGTAGCATTTTATGTCATTTTGGCGTCCAACCAAGTAAATGGGGTCTAAAAGTCTATGTTGTTCAAAATAAAACCACATATTCTGTTATAGAATCGCTGAATTTAATTTGTTATACTATATTATAATATTTTTTTCATACTTGATACTGTCAGTCGATTGACTTGTAGTATTTTTCAAAATATTTTTTGCGCAATAGACTTTCTTATCGGCCAAGCACAATACTCGTAGCAGGACATTTATTTCTCGTAAAACTGTTTAAATGCATCACAGTTCAGACGATCCCACGGAATATTACATAAAATCAAAAAAAGTAATTTGGTGAATCAACTTTTTTCTGTCTGTTATTACCATGGTTATGGTAGCCTGAGTCACGCTGGTTTGATGCATAATTATGCTACTTAATCTATGTAAACATGCATTTTTCTGTTGTTAATAAACTTATCATCTTACTTCTGGCAGGTGCGCGAAACTTATGCCCTGGCGTTCTCGCAAGCCTGCCCTATAGCGCTAAGTCGACAGACGTGGGGTTTTAGTGGGTAGACCAGGGCCTCGTCAGCCCTGGGAGACCGACATAACCACCCGGGCGCAGAGACGCACCCGCAGACATTGCGGACATAACGCATTTCCCCACGTAAAAAATATAGCAGTGTACTGGTTGCCGGAGGGCTGTATACTGGTTGCCGGAGGGTTGTATACTGGTTGCCGCATGCCGCAATGCAGCAGCGACCCGGTTGCCTAGTGCCAGTGGGCACTTAGCCGCGGTCTACCATCAGCTCGAAGTGGACTGAGCCTCGCCGCTCGTACCGGTCGAAGAAGATGTTCTTCGCCCACGCCTTACACTCAATGTTGATGACGATATCGGCTGCAAGAATTGAAAATGGATTAGCACTCTTATTGTTGCTTACATTCAGTAGCTTCTGGTCTTTGACTTATCTTCCCGATGAGATAATTTAAAGAAAAGAGCAGTCAAGTGATCAGATTTATAATCTGCCAATTGCTTAATGAGTAGATTTTTTTAGCTAAGGATATAGGTACAGGTTGATTTTTTATTCAGGGGCCAAACTTTTGGGGGTTAATTTAGAGGTTATATTGATGAACTTTTACTAAGGGACGACATCCGATTCTAGAAAAAATATCTGATAAATACCCCGACATTAAATTTCAACAGATCGACGTGATTCTAGTCAATGAACACTAATACGAAGATGTTCGTAGTTGAGAACTTTGGAAATACGTCGAGGAATGTTTCTTCAATAGCATGGAAATCCACACTTACTCCTGGGTCTCTCGAAGAGTACAGCAACCAGCGGGCTGAGGTAGCCTTCCTTGTTGGTGAAGGGGTAGTAGTAGGCAGGGAACCCTCGGCGGGGGATGTACTGGATTGGTCCGATGTTCTCCACGTCAGCGGGAGTCTCGCCCGCGCAGGACACCCATATTGTGTTGGCTTCGGGCTTGCCGGACTGGAAATACAAAAGTTCAAAAGTTGTAGATGGGTTATGAGATATCGAGGTAACCTCGTATCCTGCCTTTTTTCAAAATTTCATTTTCCCGAATATTACTTGACAATCAACTTTTTACAATTACTGAATTACTATTGGCCAAATTTCAGTTGGGCGAATTTTCATTTGCCAAGTAGGTTAGGTCAGGTTATGTGAAGGGGTTCCTCTCCTTCCACCTTACCTAGATCCTCTCGGGGCATGGCTGCTTCCGTAGATACCTGTGTTGGGTGGCGGGAAGGGAACTGACGAGGTAATGCCTGGTGGCAGTCTGCGGCGACATACGGATACAGTGCTACACACTCTGGCTGTATGCCCGGCATAGGCGGAACAGTAGGTATGCCGCACTTGTAGCCAAGTTGGGTAAAACCTCTCCCTGGCAGCTGTAGTGGAAGCAATGCTCCGAGGTGAAAGGTCGTGGAATGATAATGGCCTCCTTTTGCGAGGATGTGATGTCACAGAAGGAAGCGAAGCGCAGCAGGGTGGAGAATCCGGCCTCCAAGCCAATGCGCCGCAAGCGAGTGGGGCGGCGGGGTTGGCATATGACCGCCGACTTCCCCCTTAAGGGCACCTGTGAGTGTTTGCCGTCTACACAAGGGTCTCCGAGTGGTAGTGCGTGTGCCATGCCTCACGCGCAATGAGGAGGAGTGAAGGAGCGTTGTTCCTCCCGGAGGTGGGTCCAGAGCCCTGGACAGCCACTGCGAGGTCGCGGAAATGTGCTGCGTACCTGTGACCTCGCATCAAAGCGTCTTGACAGCAGACTGTGGGGTTTTAGTGGGTAGACCAGGGCCTCGTTAGCCCAGGGACTCCTACCGGGATTTTATGTCGTCTACGCTCGACATAAAGGTGCACTTTTTGAGCATGAGAAGTGAAAAACAACATGATAGCATACTTAGGTACCTTAAAAGGCATGTATATAAAACGGTTTTGGCATGATTACATTGCTTGTAAAATGTAAAAGTGCCGAGAACATTATCTATAGAAGTTTCGCAATTTATAAAACCTCTCCTCAGTACATTGCTAGTCCGTACTTACTAATGCTTTGATGTGCATCTTTAGGTCTGCTGGCATGTTGTCTGGCAGATCCCTTGTTAAGTTGTACAGAGTCGGTTTCCAATCCAAAACCTGGAATGAAAGCAGACGTAATGTTGATAAGGCTGGTTGCACACGTTAAACTACATGACCGTAATTGTTCTACTAGTTGATAAGGTGTTACATATACACATAATAAGCATGAAAACTACTACGCATTTGTATTTTTTGTGATTCGCAATGATTGACTTTTTTCACTTTTTGAGAGCTCAAATTCATAGTTTGGAGTTTTTTTACAGAAATAGTCTAACGTCTAGTTTTAGATAAATGAATCATGCACACTTATCTCAAGACAAGACCTTGTAAGATGGCGCAGGGTATTAAAAAATCTCTGCTGTCTTGAAAATAATTATAAGTTCAATTGAGACTCGTGATAAGGGTACCAAGCGACGATAGATAGATACTTAAATAATAGGACAGCCACGGCCAAATACTTGTTCCGATAAATCAATAGGTACACAAATAATGCCCTCGCCGGGAATTGAATCTAGAATCTCTAGGTTCGACTTCGGGTCAGGCAAGATCACTACCAACTAGGTTATAGTAGTATTTAACTATATAATTATGTTTTAAAAAGAACTTTCCGATATTTACATAATTTTTCACAATACACACGAGTACCAACCATCTTTTTTCCTACCGGCCGCCTTCCGCAGAAGCCATCGGGCGGAGAAGTGGGGTGCGGGCGGTTCTTGGCGTGCGACATTATTAGGGTTTTCGATATTTTTAACATACGATTAACAGCTAACAAATTCATAGGTACCAAATAAAACGTAGAAATTATATAGTATGTGGAAGTTTATTGATTTCATAATAGATTACGACCAGAAAACGCTTGCCGAACTGAGGATTGATCTCTAAAGGTGCGTTCAGACCAAAAGAGCATTCGCTGTTCTATCCCCCGCTCTACGAAATCAACCCATCACGTTTTGTGTAACGATCGAAATTCGTAGAGTGGGGGGGATAGAATAGCGAATGCTCTTTTGGTCCGAACGCACCTTATAACAGAGGCGAAAATCATTGGTATTAAAGAAAATTGCTAGAACTTTGTTCATTTTATGTAAATTTACTTGGAACGCCTCATGGTGGCGAAAAATGTATCAAAAACCCTCATTAGAGTCGGTGCGGGGCTGGGTGTGTCCTAAGTAACGTAAAGCCAGGATATTAGTTGAAAATAGAATAATTACATCATTAAGCTTCAAGAAGACGCACGGAGCCGCCTTCCTATAGTTGTACTCGTTGGAGTGGACACAGGGGTGGAAGTCATCTACCGGCACGTTGCAGACCTGCTTCTTGCCGAGTGGGCTCGATTCATAACTGCAGGTAACGCGGTTCTCGGCCCCAGGGCTGTCCCTCGAGCGGTAGTCTGCGAATGTCAAGAATAAGAGTATTGCTTTTAAGTATTTGATTAATATACATATTTATATGGCGGGATGCGGGTGGCACAGGACCGGTCATTGTCATCTTTGGGGGAGGCCTATGTTCAGCAGTGGACGTCTTTCGGTTGAAATGATGATGATGATGACATATTTATTTAACATAGACAATTATCGAGTTCATCAACGTCCGAGATGGGATATGAATTATGAACCCATATTCGTAGCTCAGCAACTCAGCCTAAGGGTGCGGCTCCACTGACGCGGAGCGGAGCGAAGCTGTGCAAAATTGACCAATTACGTTCTTCAAAATCAAAATTCGAAAAACTGTGATGCGGTCTCATTGGCCGAGCACCCTAAAGGCTTGGCCAAGACATTGGCGAGTGAATCCTTAAATTGGAGCGATATGCCGATATCGGAACTCGTATGTATGGTTTTCCGCTAAGCCAATAGCCTTTCCTACTACCGCGAAAATCTAAATTCGTAAATTTCGAGGATTTTTCGCTGTCAATCCAATGAAAGCGTCATTAGAGTGAGAGAGAAAAATCCTCGATATTTGCGAATTTCGAAGTTCGCGGTAAGGCCGCTTAGACCAATGTCGTGGCCGCCATAAATGGGGCCCACTCGCTTTCAGCGGACACTGGTTCAATTTCTCGGATAACTTCAATCTCTTTTATCAGCGAGAGAGATGATGCTGCCACGTACACATGTTTTTGCTGAATAAATAAAACATGAAATGTTATGAATAGACCCCGGATGGTTGTGGCAGTGACGTCACTGCCGCAACAATCGAAAATAATTTATGTATCGTTTTGTCCTACCGTTCAATTTAGTCCCCAAATCACCCTATTGTGACGTCACCGCTACAACTATCCGGGGTCTAGTTATGAAATACTTCGATTTCTGTTTTTAATTAAGTAAATTTAGGGCCTTAACACACTTGCGATTTACAAGCGATTTGAAAGCGAAGCGTACGCGCGGCGTGTTCGTCGCGTGCCCGCAACCAATTCGCCGCGATGGTGTCGCGATTACGCCGCGACCGCGTGACGAATACGCCGCGACTGCGCACCGAGTTTGCCGCGTCAAGCGTTGGTATCCATTATGTAATAATAAATCTTATAAGTGACTGTCTAAGACTCAGATCACTCTCAGCGATTTACTGACGGCCGAGCAGCGTATTCGTTACGCGATCGCGGCAAAATCGTGACGCACTCGCGACGAATCGGTTACGGGCACGCGACGAACTCGCCGCGCGTACGCTTCGCTTTCAAATCGCTTGTAAATTGCAAGTGTGATAAGGCCCTTGCAGCAAGGTTTTCAATGAAAAAAAAAAAGAAAATGATTGTCTATGAACCATTTGGTTGGTCTATAGGTAAATACTATGAATTATCAAAACTTACCATTTAAGAAGTCGTCAATGGAGTTGACCCACTTGAGAATGGAATCCCTGTTGCTGGCTTTATAATAGATGAGGGTTCCTTCTTCGGGCTTCGGCAAGAACACGAGACCTGAAGACGACAGACAGGTGGATTCATAATTGGTATAAGTTTAGGTTTTTCGATTATTATGGAAGAATAAACACAACAATACACATGCAACAATTTTAATAGTCTTTCATCACACCTGTTCGGTAAGTGCGCCAATGCGCTGCGGCGATGCGCGCCGTAGATGCGTTATTACGCCCTAGGGCAATCAAGGATTTTCATACAACATTACGTCGCAATAGCGCCGCGCCCGCCGCCTCCTGGGTTTCTGTTTTAAAAATGACAAAAAGTCATCCCTGGTTTTAAGATTGATTTAGAGCATTTTAGAGTAGTTTTGTAAAAATATATTGTTTTATTTACTTTTTTGCCTCACAGGTGTGATGAAAAACATTGTGTGTGCCACGGGCGGTACAATATTTCTTATTTACCGCCCGTATTACACAATGTACTATTGTGTCATGGTCACGGACCGATAAAGAACTCGGGTGTAGGAAAAACTGTAAAATTATTTTTCTACTCGTCGACTATAATGTTCGAATTAAGATTACGTATACAAAATTGTAATCGTGTACATTTACATCGAGTTCGCAAACTCTACTATAATGAACTCATTATACAACGCTGTAGGCAACTGTAATAAATTTGACCAATCGCGTGCCAGCAAAAAATACATTAACGAACGGCCAGGCCATTCTGAGGATCGTTCTTCGTGTCAGCGTATTTAATTCATTATTGATATTTGTTTCCTTGTTTTTATTGACTCGTGTAAAAAATATTACACAATAGTGTTATAAAAAGCTCTCTATTATAACACGATCTTGTAAAATATTATTTTAGATTTTTAATTAATTAAACTCACATAAGTTTCATTTGGGCGAAATGTTCATATTTTTATTTTCCTGTTCACGGAATAAAAATCATCGTGTATTGTCGTTATCTATCATCACAATTTAGCGAGAACATGATATACGCGATACGCGTAGATAATCATGGTAAAACTGAACGAATGAATGCGATAGCTTTCCTGCTTCCGGTCGTCCCCACACTACAAGCTACAATGTAAAAGGTTCACTCACCAGAATTGTCAGCAGAGGGCAGTAACAGCACTAGTAGTAAGCCGACCACTCCTCCTGTAAAAGTAAATTTCCTACAGTTCTGAGCCACAATTGATATCTCCAAAATCCCATCATGAGAACCCGACTTGGTGCCAACGATACCATCTCGGTTTATTCCGAAGTCGGTTAATAAAATCATTATTGAATTCAGTTGAT
>JALPQI010013251.1:0-28525 GCA_025490895.1 Thaumatotibia leucotreta
GTAGATTTAATAAGAATCGCTTACTGTGCGTTAAGGTTCACATTACATCACGACGTGAGATAATTGATACTTAGGTCCACCTAATGTAGCAAGCCCTCTTTATGAGTGTCGATACATTTAATCTTTTCTTTCACTTTTATTATCTTACTAGAAGTGAGGGAAATAACTTTTTTGTGAATTATCACTTGCATTTAGGCATCTATAGAGTGGCGGCCACGTACCGGAAGGCGTAGCGTGGGTAGGCCCCCACAAGGTTGACCGATGACCTAGTGAAAGTCGCAGAAGTCCGCTGGATGCGGGTGGCGTAGGACCGGTCAGTGGCAATCTTTAGGGGAGGCTTATTTTCAGCAGTGGACGTCTTTCGGCTGATATGATATGATCCAGTTGGTACCAACTCGGGCTATGATCGTTGAAGTCAGTATTTTTTTTATTTGGTGACCTTCCGCAAGTCGGGCTCTGAGATCTTGGTTTTTTTTCTTTCAATCCGGCTCCAGGTTCGCTTTAAGCTGGCCTACTGTAGTACAATTAACGCGCACGAAAACAATCACGACTGAACCGGACCGCTGCGGTCGGCGCCCCTGTCTTATTATGCTGTTGTAATTGTGTTGCGGTTGCCCTGGGGACATTCGGAGCTCTTAAATGTGATACAGATGCTGTGACGACGGCCCGTATGAATATTTAGCGTTTTTAAGGCGTTTTTATTTCGTCATTGTCGTAGCAGTAGAACCCGCTTAAAAGTGCATTTGGGCATTTTCGCGAGAAGAGATACAAAAACTTATTTTTCTGAAACAGGTAAATTTTATGTTTTTCCTGCTCAGAATCACGAGCTCTTTCGATCCTACTAGAAGAAAAAAAGTGTCCCAACTTTTTGTTTCTATTACGTAACCGTTTTTCAAACACTTTCTACAGCGGTTACAAAGTGGACGTAGAGCATGTAAAATGTATGAAAAATGTGGGACCATTTATTTCTTCTATTTTTTTTCTCCTCGATTGAAAGAACTCGTTATTCTGAGTAGGAAAAACATTAAATTTACCTACCTTAAAAAAAAATTTTTTTGGATCTCTTCTCGCGAAAATGCCCATTTAGATCAAACGAGCATTCGCTCATTCTGTCCGTTCGTAACGCAGGCACAGATTAAAAAATACTAGAAGTAGGCCATCGCGCTCGTTCCGATATGTCTGAGCGAGCGCGATAGATTGCATAACGTATCGAAAACCTAAAGGTGCATTCAGACCAAACGAGCATTCGCTATTCTAACCCCGTACTCTACGAAATTCGATCGTTATACAAAACGTGATTCGTTGATTTCATAGAGTGTGGGATAGAATAGCGAATGCTCTTTTGGTCTGCATGCACCTTAACGTTTCCTTTACTTCGCAACTCATGGTACATTTCGGCTTTGTCCAATGCTAAAAGGAAACCCATATAATTTCCTAGCCTAAGATTTTCGCATTATACCTTTTTATAACTACACCATACGAGTTTTCTTTCAATGATTTAGATTATATTTCTAAGCCGCTGACTTATTGAAGGCATATTGTTAATGCGCTGGAACAACTCGCTTTGCTCTGATTTTATTTTCGTACAAACTTCAGAACGGTAATGTAAGTAATGTTATAACCCGCGGCACGAAGCAAGAACTTGGAATTTATTTTGCGTTCCTAAAGATACAGTTTGTGTTTTATGATTCGGTACCTTAGGCGTTTAAGGTACTTGTTTTTGGAAAAGTTCATACCATTTATATACGCCTATCAAACCGTTATCAGTAATTACTTATTTATCTTTATGTGAATTCGAAATTTGCGTTTGATCGACAGGGACAAAACGTAATATATGGGAGCCAACATTTAAATTACCAACTCTGATCTGAAGATTGTAGAAGACAAAAGTAGGTCTTTCATTTGGAATCTACTGCCTACTTACCTGTACATACTCGTACGAATAGCAATATATAAAATGCCGAACATTCTCAAAATTGCGGGAATATACTCGGAAATTTCCGAGAATTTTCGTGAGAATTTAAGAGTAAGTTCTCATTGAGAATGTTTCCATGAGAACTTATAAAAAAATGTTAAGAAGAATATTGTGTTTCACAATTAAGTAAACAGGGCCCGTAAATTTTACAAGCAATCTTATCATGCCTAAACCGTTATATATGTATACATGCCTTTGAAGGTATATTTTATACCCAGGGCCGTACCTAATTTTCATGCCGATGACATCAATTCGACGCCACACTCCATTTAGGGTGATCCCAAATAGTTTTATTGATAATTATTAATCATTAGTCGTCAATCATTTTAATAATGTACAAATATACATATATATATTTTAAATCTCGAACCTCGTGTTTGGAATCTCGTCCGCGTGGAATCCCGTGATTTACAAATGTAAGCGTGGTGAAACATCCATTTTAAAGCCTTTGGATGTTGTGAGTGTTGTGTGTAGACCTAGTGACAACCCTAGCCCAGAAGTGAATAATCAAGATCAAGTGCGGGTAGTTCGAAAAACCCGCGCAGCTCGAAGGTGTTGATACATTCTCTCGCCAGTCTGCCTGCGACCACGGGTGTAACGTCATGCCCGAAACGTCAGGATATAATTAAACGTAAGTTTACGCGATTAAGACCCGTTTGTCTTTAAAATATGAGTGATAATCGTGAAAGTTTAAATCAATATGTAATGTACAAAATATCTTCAAAAGCAGTATATTTACACGTGAAATAAATAATACCTACTGGCCGGCAGTGGATTGTCCAGTGTCTGAATTCGGAATGCGCCCCAAAACGGCCCGGAAAAGTCCGGTAAAGGGTTCCGGCGGTTTTCGTGTCACTCGGTAATTGTTAGTCTGATGAGGCGGGCCTGATTGGAAATTAACGCACAAATGGACGATTTAGTAAAGGTGCATGCAGACCAAAAGAGCATTCGCTGTTCTATGCCCCACTCTACGAAATCAACGAATCACGTTTCGTGTAACGATCGAATTTCGTAGAGTAGGGGGATAGAATAGCGAATGTTCTTTTGGTCTGCATGCACCTTAAGGAGGGATTTCAAGGTTTAATGTACAGCTGGTATACAGGTTTGTTTTTATTCACCGGGCAAATTTTGGGAAATTAAAACACCAACTTTTTTAGTGAACACATTCTAATATTTCTTGTGAATAATTTCGCCTTGAGGATGTAAAAGTAATCTTAACAAGTGAACTTTGAACTTTTGAAGGATATTCAATCTGGTTTTTAGGCTTTAATTTCGGTTTTGTATCTGTCCTATGGCCTATGGTGCTAGGTATTATTGACGTATTATTGTTTATCAATTTTATATCGCAATGCCTCTCATTACGTACGATTGCATTAACTATTGATCAATGAAATTTCTAATTCATACAATGTTGGTATGGATGTCGATAGAATAGTCGATATTTAACTAAGCACTAGTGACAAGTGCATTTTTGCTTCCGCCGTCCGGGCTTTTTATGATCTTCTTCATACGAGAGACCTTTTAGTAGGTACTTAAGTTTCTTCACAGATAGCCATTGTTTTATTGCAAATTCAAATCCTAAATACGAAATATCCAGAATCTAGATCTAACCCAGAACGTTTTACAGGCAGAAGCCATACGCAATAAAAGGGTTATGTAATAAAATTGGAAATTTTAAAACTCCCATAAACCCACGATACAGGCACAACAGTAAAACCCAGTAAGTCCGATATCGCGAAAGCTGGGTATGAAAACTTTTATGGTACCTTTTGTCCCGCTCGCTCTAACCCGGTTATAAAGAGATGACGATTCGCTGGAATTCATTGTTGGGTTTTATAGTTCGACGTAGAATATTTTTATGCGTCTCGCGAATTGAAAAGGTTTGCACATAATATATTGCGTTATAACTATGGCTGACCAACAATGTACTAGTACTTAGGCATGTCACATCGGACTAATTTACTTTACTACAATAAATTACCATTAAATTACTAATTGCTAAATTGGACTAAACAACATTCACAAAAGATGTCAGTTTATATAATTATGTATATGGTCGTTGTGTAGTAAACTTTTTACAAAGTATAATTTTTCATACGTGTATTTCTTGTAGAATGTTCTTGTGTTTTAGTGACTGTTCATATTTGTTCCATACAATTACATACACGAAACTAGTACTATCTTATATCTAGTTCATCGTAGATCAATTCCATGAACTTACACTCAATTCTACAAGATGTAAGTCTAATACGGGCAAAGCTCTTAACGGAGTTTAATTTAGAACATAATTATTACATTTAGATAACTTTTACTTAAAATCAGAGCAACAAAATTATCCATACGAAATAATTCGCCGCGCAAAGTAATTGACATAACAGGGCAGAACTGCCATATGAATATTAACAAATGTTCGTTCCTACGCTGCTCCAAAAATCTTTAAAAAAATCTGTGGGGTCATAATTAAGTGTAACTTAAAAGTAACTTGATACGTAATTCACGATTACACTAATGAATCCCATGCCAGATTTAATTTATCGCCCGTATTAGATTTACACACGGTATTTTAGCTTGATCGAACTGCTCACCGTGTGGTGACGGCAGTAAGAAAACATTTGTCACCACTCCAACTCCTCCTGCGGGTGTCGTAAGGGTCGACTAAGGGATTGAAGTGTCACTGACCATTCTACAAGACTAATGATGGGCAGCATCGTCATCATAGTGGACACATTACTGCGATCGCCAATCCGCTTGCCCAGCGTGGCGATTATGGGCATTTACCTCCTAATCCGTCTATACGTATAGTTAATAGGAGAGGCCTACGTCCAGCAGTGGACTAACATAGGCTGATGATGAACTGCTTACCAATCCCTTAATGCATTCGTCCAGTCCAAAACCCATATAGTTAATTAAATAACACTAAAAAGTTCACAATATTTCAAACTCGCGTCTGGGGTAATGAAAAATGCTTCTGCAGACTTTACGCTCGGCGGCGGGAATCTCGTAAATATATTCCGGGCTATAAAAGTAAAACGGGCGTATTGGGTTATAGGGTTTTTACACTGGGCGTCGCGAGCTGTGAGCATTGGAATAAGGATAAGGACGGAGCTACTTGCCAGAAAGAGTACACAGATCATCATCATCATCAGCAGCCTATGATATTTCGTCCACTGCTGGACGAAGGCCTCTCCTATCAAACTATGCGTATAGACGCATTAGGAGGTAAATGCCCATAATCGCCACGCTGGGCAAGCGGATTGGCGAATGCAGTAATGTGTCTACAGTGATGACGCTGCTGCCCATCATCAATCGTTATCAAAAATGATCAGTGACACTTCAATCCCTTAGTCGACTCTTACGACACCCGCAGGAAGAGTTGGGGTGGTGACAAATGTATTCTTACTGCCGTCACCACGCGGCCCCTAGATAGGTATATGTATAGGCCACACAGACAGGACATAATTTTTATATGTAGTCTAATTTTTGAAATGTAGGATTTTCTCTTATAATGTAGAGTGGGGTGGGTCACTGATGTATGAAGATAAAAAAGTTTTTTTTGTACTGGGCACAATTGTAAATAGTTCCGTAATTAGATCGATCAAGAGTATGCAAAATGATTCGGCCATCGGAATTAAGTTTCTGCCTCCGGATCTATTTGAAAGATTTCATAGAAACTTCAGTACATTTTGAAAAATTACCCTTTCTAATGTAGAGGCTGTAGAGTTCACAGTTATTTCCTCATCGATTATTATATAATTTTAAAAACTCAAGAAAAATAACGACACTTCCATTGTTATGCCAAAGAAATGGGCTAAGACAGGTTGACCAATATATATGAAATCGTCGCTTTTTATTGATATATTTGTTCCCATAGTAAAAGTTGTTCATTTCATAATCATTAGTAGATTGGTGTTTTATTAATTTATCTTGTAGCACCATTTTTGTATCACATTAATTTACCAAAATTGAATACCGGTATTATTGTATAAAAATAATACCGGTATACGATCCATACGATAACTGCATATAGGTATAATTATTAAACGAGAATAACAATAACAGATTCGAACGAAATGTCACGTGACCATTTTCCATACATTATTATGGTCACGTGACTTATCGCTTATCGTATACGATTGCAGAATGGTATTGGCTAGGCCTGCTGTTCCGCTCGTTAAGACTCATTTTAATAAAACCAGTAAAGGTGCATTCAGACCAAACGAGCATTCGCTATTCTATCCCCCACTCTACGAAATCAACGAATCACGTTTTGTGTAACGATCGAATTTCGTAGAGTAGGGTAGAATAGCGAATGCTCGTTTGGTCTGAATGCACCTTAACGAGCTTAAACGACTTTAGCTGTCAAGGGTGTCAAGACTCAAGCTATACTCGTACCATGAGTTAGCAAGTAATCTTTTCTCAAACTTTCTACGGAATGTTGATGTTACTTACTTTAAATTAAACCCGGAAATACTATGTATCCGGTGTCATCTGCTAAGATGATATGTAAAGAGATTTCATGTATTTATTTCACACCTAGGACTGCAAACAGACTGTCTTTTGTTTTGAAACGTCAAATTGTGAGATTAGGTCTTGACATTCAGCCACAGAAAAAAAAATAACCTTAGAACTAATGTCTATAGATACCACCAGGTAAAAGAATACCTCAAACATATTTAAAAAAAAAGTTAGGCGCGAATGTTTTTTTTAATGTTTTACGATACTGTACTATGGTTATATTTACAAATGAAATAGTATGGTTCGGCGAAATCAGTTCGTTTTATTTAATGGCAAGTTTGAGAAAAGCACTATACAAATCTCGGCGAGAAACAGGGTTACAGGCCGCGTATCCCTATCTGATATATCTACTTGGCCTGTAACCCTTCGTTTCCCGTCCTCTATAGTAATGTACTATCACGATAGTGATCACTTGACGCGTAAAGTGGTCCATTACGCTCGAGCCAATATATCAGTTGGAGCGTGAGAGACTACTAAACACCTTACTTGCCGATTCCTGTAGCCGTATCATGAGTTGGAAAGTAAAGGATTACGTTAGGGTTTACTCGATACATAAAGCAGGCTATCGCGTTCGCTCCAATATTGTCAGGGCGAGCGCGGTAGAATGCAGTACACGTATACGTATCTATGGATTAAAACCTAACTTATCTCTTACTTTCCATTTCATGGGACAGCTACTGTGTGCTTACTTAACTGCCGCCGTAATATTAATTGCCGCGTGGTGACGGCAGTAAGAATACATTTGTCAGCACCCCAACTCCTCCTGCGGGTGTCGTAAGAGTCGACTAAGGGATTGAAGTGTCACTGACCATTTTTGATAACGATTGATGATGGGCAGCAGCGTCATCACTGTAGACACATTACTTGCGATCGCCAATCCGCTTGCCCAGCGTGGCGATTATGGGCATTTACCTCCTAATGCGTCTATACGCATAGTTTAATGGGAGAGGCTTTCGTCCAGCGGTGGACTATCAGGGGCTGATGATGTAATATTAATTAATTTTGCCGTGTGGTGACGGCAGTAAGAATACATTTGTCACCACTCAACTCCTCCTGTCGTAAGAGTCGACTAAGGGATTGGGAAGTGTCACTGATCATTCTAAAAGATTGATGATGGGCAGCAGCGTCATTATAGTGGAGACATTACTGCGATTGCCAATCCGCTTGCCCAGCGTGGCGATTATGGGCATTTACCTCCTAATGCGTCTTTACGCATAGTTAATAGGGGAGGCCTACGTCCAGCAGTGGACTAACATAGGCTGATGATGATGATGATGACGTAATATTAACGCGAGCAATACAAAAAAATGTATACAGGGTGTTTTTTTTTCGACCGTTCAAATTCTACGTAGTGAATGTGTAGGTCATACTGACCAACTTTTACTATGGGGACAAAGTCGAAATCGCGAAAAAAAAATCAGCTGTTTCATACATTTCGGCCGGCGTAATGCCGCCAATTTGTATGAAACAGCTGATTTTTTTTTCGCGATTTCGACTTTGTCCCCATAGTAAAAGTTGGTGAGTATGACCTACACATTCACTACGTAGAATTTGAACGGTCGAAAAAAAACACCCTGTATTTCTTATCACATCTAGATCACATCTTTGATATTGATAATTATTGGTGTATAGGCTGGTCAAGTCAATGATGCTGGACGAGGTCCGCCGCATTTCCCAAAATATCCCAGAAAGTTTGTATGGAAGTGTCCTTTTTAGGGTTCCGTAGCCAAAATGGCAAAAACGGAACCCTTATAGTTTCGCCATGTCCGTCTGTCCGTCTGTCCGCAGCATAGCTCAGTGGCCGTTAATACTAGAAATCTGCAATTTGGTACAGGTATACATACCTATTATTCATGCCAACAAAGTGGTAAAATAAAAACTAGAATAAAAAAATTCTTCGGGTACCTCCCCAACTGGTGAAGTGGGGATGATTTTTTTTATTTGCTGTAATCCTATAGTGTGGGAATATCATTGAACAGGTATCTTAAAAAGAATAAGGGTCTTGAAAGAAACATTTTTTCTAAAGTCAATATTTTTGGAGATAATCGCTCCAGAAGAAAAAAAAATTATGTCTCTAACTTTTGATCAGTAGGTTCAAAAAATATGAAGAAAATCATGAAGTGAGCATGATTACCGAAATGGAAGAATCCATTTCGGTAATACACGCGGGACGGTAATGACGAATCCGAGCGGTTGAAACGCTCCTCTCAAGGTGCATTCAGACCAAACGAGCATTCGCTATTCTAACCCCCTACTCTTCGAAATTCGATCATTACACGAAACGTGATTCGTTGATTTCGTAGAGTAGGGGAAAGAACAGCGAATGCTCGTTTGGTCTGAATGCACCTGTAGAATCATCCCAAATATCCCAATACGCGAATGCGAGCGGGATAGAAAGAACGTCCGCGTTAACTCACGACGACAGCTCATGGTAGGCACTGAGCGTCTGAACAATAGAGTGATATACCATTCACGAGGATAGGTTCTCAATCTTTTTCATTCAGCAAAGCACTCACGTTTAAAATGTATGGCCGTCTTAAACAATTTACTTGACTTGGCGGAGTCCACTTCCATTGTGCCTATTTGACGGCCTTTCTCTATTTGGTTGGTTAGGGATTGCCTGCAAAGTTAGCGGTCCCAGGTTCAAATCCAATTCCTGTGAGACTTTATCACAAACATGTTTTTGAACCCCCTTATTCATAAAAGTCTTCTAATAACCTAGCAAGCCGCTAAGTATTGATATTATCCCTTGTATTCATTGTATTGTATTGTCCCTTTCCGACTTATAGATATACTGATAAGACCGAAAGGGACAGCCAGTACTTAGCTGCTTGCTAAGTTAGGAGACGTTTATGAATTAGGAGGTATGTATTACCTAAATAATAAATAAATATAAAATATAAATATTTAACCTATCTACGCCTAATCTACTTAGTGTCACTGACCATTCGTTGATAGAAGGTTGATGATGGGCAGCGGCGTCATCATAGTGGACACATTACTGCGATCGCCAATCCGCTTGCCCGGCGTGGCGATTATGAGCATTTACCTACTAATGCGTCTATACGCATAGATAATAGGAGAGGCCTACGTGCAGCATTGGACTAAGATAGAGTGATAATTTTATTTTATTTTCTTTATTGGAGAAATAACAGAAATACGACACAGCAGTATTTCACAGTTTGAGACATAAATATACAAGAATACACAAACTTCTTTAAATTTTCTCACTAAAACATAAGTAAGCACTTACAGGAAACGGACTTGTATGTAAACAAACAACATTCCTAGTGTACTATACACCGGACAGTGTTAAAGCATGCATAGAAAACAATAAGGAGAATAAAATTATAATGATAAGATTAATAATGACTACTTAACAGCAATATTGGACAATGATCGACTAACAATGTAAGTACAAGTTTCTTGTATATACGCGGTGGTTTAAAATGTCTTAAAACGCATTGCGTATAATGCCCGGATGCGTTTATAGGGAATAGACCGTGTAGGCTTGTCATGACATCTATAAGGTAGGGGTTTAACCCCCTGTAAACAAAAAGTTCGGGAGTAGAAAAAAATATTAAAAGAGCCTATTTAAAGATTAACACATAACAAAGCGAAGCCAACAGCGACGCATCTGCGATAAACTAAAGCTGAGTACACACTGCATATTCCATAAACCCCGTAAAGCAGCACATATGTTTACCGGCGCACCTTAAAAGCATTGCCAGTATAACAAAACGTCTGAACCGAAATTGCCCATAAAAGTCGGACCGTTCCGGCTAGAGCCATGAAACTGAAACTCGGGAGGAATTTACAATGGCTCCACATTTAACGATCGTGACGTTGCCGTAGTTTAATTAAAGTGCTAGGAAAGAGATCGATGTACTGTAAGTTAGGCAGTCTAACTTATAAATACGGGAAATACAGAAATGTGGCCATGTGGTGACGGCAGTAAGAATACATTTGTCAACTACACAGATTACGCTAGACAAGTCTAACGTAATTTATTATGTATGAAAAAAAATATATTTTTTATTGAATTTTCCAAAAGCTGATATACCAGACAACTTCTATTAATGTCCCAAGTAACCTGTCTAATTTAACGCAAATCGAAACGAACACCCTGTAGTACTTACAGGAAAAGTGGAGAAAATAAATAGTACACCTATTTATCCTTCCAGGTCAAAATTCCAAACTGTCACAAAATTGAAGCCGCTGGCGATGTAATAAAAATACAGTATTTTACTTACTATAATGTTATGGTATATTATTTAGTACAGTCGAGTAAAATATAGTAGGTACGATACTATATATTATAGTACGGGTGGCAACCCTAGCCCCGATCCCTTAATTAATTAATTAGGTCGTCAAATTATTTTTTTAATATCCGTATTATGGAAGTTTTTGTAAGGTTAATAATTACATTAATTACGAGTACATCAAATAAACTAAATACAATTTCGAGAAATAAAGTGTATAATTAATTATTCTATGAATATTTGATTCATGTCCATACTATTGCATATAAATAAAATAAATAAATAAATAACATAAAATAAGACTTTATTATTGATCTTAGTTAGTATAGTTTATACGATATATATATTATAGTTTCTAAATATGGTCAGGAATACACTGTTAAAATCGGTCGGGTTTAAACAGCCCACGGTGTATAATGAAATAGAAAGATCGCAGAAAGAAAAGATCGACTTTCCTTATGCGAACTACTAAGAAGTGGAATGCCTTGCCCGAACCTGTGTTTCCGCATGTATACCTACAATCTGAAAAGGCAAGAGCAAAAGTAAAATAGGTATACTCGTAGTTCAAGGCAATACTCCATTTCAAATACCAAGGCCCGATGCCACTGCAAAGTTTTATGTAGCATCGGGCCATGTTTGAAATGGAGTATATCTGCGTATCGTGCGCCACCGTCGATTGCATCAGCACTTACCAGCAGTTATGATCGTGGTCAAACGTTTATTTTTTTTTATTACCCTGGCTGGTTTAGTGTCCCACTGTTGGGCAAAGGCCTTTCTTTTCCTCCATCGGCCCGGTCGTTACAGTTCTCCCGCCAATTTGGATAGAATGCGTCCAGTGGCCTATTTCACACTAATTACAAGTCTCACAATTGTAAAATATCACTGTTACTGACGTCACAGGCCTCCGTACGGTTACCGCTTCCTAAACGGACGGTAATTGTGCTTGTTTGCCACCAACATACAATTATTACTAATAACGTTATTATATCGTTAATAAACTACTTTTCATTTTTTGACACCCGTGACAATTGTCACAAGGTTTAGTACAATTTTCATTAAATCTTGACATGAGGTTCGGCATATGTCGGAATTTCGCTACAATTGTCGTGTTTTTCGTGACAATTGTAACTTTGCTTCGCAAAAAAGTAGTTATTTACTGCATATTTGTTAAAGTTCCTGCACTACATTTTATGTTGGTGGCAAACAAACGTACGGCCCTTCCGATGGTAAGTGGTAACTGTAGCCTTTAGACGCCCCCGATTGGAGACACAGTAAATTTACAATTGTAGCACTTGTCAATGTGGTGAAATTGGGACCAGGTCGTCCCGCCATCTCGTTCTCGGTCTGCCAATTCTATTCAAACGTCGACCTATTCTAAATTAAAAATAAATACAATTTTCGTATATTTTCTCAAAGCACAGAAAGCAATAATTGGCGTTCTTGTATTTTCCGAAGCAGTAAAGTCTCACTAAGCGACACTGGAGTGCAGAGTAATCAAAACTTATTAATCGCCGGAGCCGTAGAACGGGCTCGAACTGACGTCGTAAAGAACTTTTTGCCGTAAAATCGCACGGGACGTGCTAAGTCTAGATTGTGTACTAAAAGTCTTAAGAACCTTTTTTTTACCACGCTTACAAACATATACAGGTTGTTATAAAAGCGTTGTTCTCTCGGCGTTTGAACCGCTTTCATTACCTTCCTTACATTTATTCTAAAGTGAGCCAAAATAATGACTATATTTCAATCGCGATTGTATTGCACAGGGTACTATAGTATGCAGTTTTATCAAATCACTGTTATTGTGGCTCATTTGTCCAGAATATGTGACGAGGGGAATGAAGCGGTTGAAACGCCAAGAGATCAACCCAAAAAAGGTTATACAACTTATACAAGATAATACCTCAAGATTTTCAGCAAAATAAATCAATTCCACAAATTAAAATTCGCAACGCAGGCTTCGTCATATAGGTGGGGTGGTGACGGCAGTAAGAATACATTTGTTATCACCCCAACTCCTCCTGCGGGTGTCGTAAGAGTCGACTAAGGGATTGAAGTGTCACTGACCATTATTTGATAAAACATTGATGGGCGGCAGCGTCATCATAGTGGACACATTACTGCGATCGCCAATCCGCTTGCCCAGCGTGGCGATTATGGGCATTTACCTCCTAATGCGTCTATACGCATAGTTAGTAGGAGAGGCCTAGTGGACTATCATAGGCTGATGATGATGATACATTTGTAACTTATCGCTTATCGTATACGATTGCAGAAAGGCATCTTGACTAGGCCTGAACTGAGATAAGGCCTTTCCCTAAACGCGGAAGTAGCTTCGTGTTCATGTTTGCAATTCATAATGAGAGACGTGCTCTGTCCTCGGATCCATTATCTACACTCCCGCCAAAGACAGGTGACGGCTTAGACCACAGATGTCATATATACCATAGATCAACTCAAGCAAACGTATCTACTTAGCGTGTAAAATGAAGCCTCTGTAGCCTAGTTGGTAGTAACCCTGCCTACGAAGCTGGAGGTTCCGGGTTCGAATCCCGGCGAGGGCATTCTTTGTGTATTTATTTATCACAAATGTTTGTTCCTTGGTCATGGCTGTGTATGTATCTAAGTATCTATACGTATCTATTTATTATATATATCGTCGCCTGGTACCCACAACACAAGCCTTAATTGAGCTTACCGTGGGACTAGGTTGATTTGTGTAAGATGTCCAAAGATATATTTATATTTATATTTATTTAATGAACTCAGTGGATTCCACTGAGTTGTCCGTCTTTAATCGCATCTTGCAGCTTTCGGACGTCAAATTTTGTAAGTTGAAGTGAACAAAAACATTAATAATGCCTCCTTAAGTAATATTAATTGCAACAACACAAAAAATATGAATACTCAAGGCCCTGAGACATATTTAAAATCATAGGCAAGTAACAACTTCAGTACAAAATCTAACACGCTCGGCCGCCATACAAATGAATGAATTTGTTTCTTCTATCCAAATCTAATTCTGTGGCTTAGACTGTCAATGTTGTGATTTGTAACTAGCAGAAGTACTAGAGTGCTAGAATACAAGCGCACAGTCAACATAGGTCTTTGAAAAAGAATAAGGGTCCGGCTCTCCGGCTCCACTGAGGCGGAGAGGAGCGGAGATGTGCAAAATTGACCAATTACATTCTTCAAATTCGAAATTCGAAACACTGTCATGCGGTCTCATTGGCCAATTTTGCACGTCTCCGCTCCTCTCCACCTCAGTGGAGCCGCATCATAAGGGTCCCAAAATAAAGGGGTTTTCTTAAGTTAATATTATATAAACGCTCCACAAGAAAAAAAATGATCACCCCTCTAACTTTTGATTCGTAGGTCCAAAAAAGAGAAAGAAAAAAAATCATGAATAGTATAGCTTATAGAATACTTTAAAATAAAACTATTCCAAACGTAACCAATCTAGCCGTTTTTTAATGAACCCCTACACGGAGCATGGCTTGACATGCTCTTGGCCGGTTTTTATTTAATAATAAAATATGACCAGTGACTCTACCGTGAGCTCCGAAACCCGCAAATTTCGAGGAGTCGCCCTCTCGTCTCTTCCTTTACTATTTCCGAATCGAAACTATGGAAGTTGTCTCGACAAACTCGGCAGAGATTCTTGACAGTCTTACTTGTCTACTGGTCTCTCCTCGTAAATAGGCATTCCCTCCATTCACGATTGTTTTAACTACTGTTGCAAACAATTACGCTGCAGAATATTACATGTTCAGTTACTGGGAAACCGAGGAATCTCGGTTTGAGGGAACTTTCGCAAGAAATATTCTCAATACTTCAAAGTCAAAGTCAAAAGACAAAATATTCTTTATTCAATTAGGCCCAGCAACGAGCGCTTTTGAATCGTTAAACTAAATAGCGAATGAGAGAAAAAAAACTACTTCCGGTTCTAACCTTACACCACTGCCTGAGAAAAATCCAGCAAGAAACTCAGCGGGACTTTTTTTTCAAATAATAGTTTTGTAACATCTTACAGCTAAGTACCTAACATGCATTAATTAAAAACGAATCATAAATTTTATTTAATATAAATACAGATATAGTACATTAACTAGAGATGAAGTCTGTAATAGTCAGAATAATTATATATATATATAAGGTGGCGAGAAAATAAGTGTATTATCGTTTCTTGTGAGGGTTTGGGACTCAGGCCCCTAAAAGGTCTTTGTATGTTTAGCTATTTTTCACCGTATGTTTTTATTACTACACAAATGTTTCGATATCTCAAACTATGAAATAAAAAAAATCATCAAAATCGTTTCACGTAGTTGGTTGGATTGGAAGTTCTGAGATAACCAGTGGTCGGATATCCCGGTGCAACACCAGGGGATACCAAGTTGAAAAGTTAATATGGATATGACCTAAATTCCCGGGTTTAGTTTGAAAAAAAAATATAGATCTGATAGGTATACTTAAAAAGGCAGCTCAAATTGCGAACATAAATGAAATCTTTGGGCGTTTTCACAAACCGTTGTTCAAAACACTTTTTTTTAATTCAGACAAGTTTGGGCGTGTTCGACTCAGGATCACGAGCTCTTTTAATTCTGATAGGTGAAAAAAACTATATTTCTATTCATTAAGCCATAGTTCTTTCATAAAATACCTACATATATTTACTCTAATGTGTCTGCATAGGTGTGTCAAGTCTTCATGCTTAAAAATGTTTGATTTTATGTTACATACACGAGGATGTTTAAATCCGTAACCAGGTATATTTTTTCTAACTTAGTAATTGATGACCTCAGGAAGACCATGTACCATTCAGTGGTTATTGGATACAATTTTTCTTTAACTTTGAATTAATAAAATTTTGAGGTATCTGCGTGAGACCTCACCTATAAAATGTTTAATTTAGGCTGGGAATGGATATTGTTTTAATCCTTATCACGGATTAAAATAATCATGTATTATATGATATTTCTGTTTTTTTTTACGTTCGCAATTGTGCCTTAAAGAAGTGGAACCTATTGTGCCTTAGTAAAAACTTCTATTTTTAAAGCTAAACTCTTTTATTTAAGAATATTCATACCAAAAGGCTATTTGGTACTAAGGTCAATATTAAACAAAATGTATAACCTATCTTTTAAAATAATTGTCGAAATCGCATAATAATAAACGTTTGTATGTACATGCACTTATTTTGCGATACAAAATATAACTAAACTTTATTTTGTGGAATCCCGTGGTATATCCATATTAGTATAATGTTTGAGGTCATTCACCCCTTGTTGCACCGGGATATCCGACCACTGGAGATAACAAACATGAAAAAAACATACAGTCGATTGAGATCTTATTTTTTTGAAGTCGCATGAAGTGAACATTTTATATTTATTACAATTTTACTATCTTCAAGTGCATTTAGATTTAAACCAAACGAGCATTCGCTCAATCTATCTCCCACTCTACAAAACGAATTTCAACGAATTACGTTTTGTGTAACGAACGAATTTCGTAGAGTAGGGGATAGAATGAGCGAATATTGCTCGTTTGGTCTAAATGCACCTTGTAGGCATGATGACTGGCAAGTCAAATCAGCATCTTTTTTCGAACTGTCAAAACGATCACCACAATGGAATTTCATATGAAATACTCAAAAGTGACGTCACGTTTGAGTACTGCCAAATGACCTACTCTTTTAAGTTCTTTTCAATTTATTAAATAGAAGTTCTGTACAAAAATTACTGCTCTACATCTTAGTAATAATTTCTTCGTGTATTAAGTCGTGCATAATGTTAAATAATTTATTTTAACTACAGTCAATCATCCCTATTGTAAGCGCGCGAACAATCTGAGGCCGTCTCACTCAATCGTCTCTCTGTCTCGCTCCCGCCACGTGGATTGGCGGCCATACATTAATTGTTGCAGTATGTAAGTATGTATGATTAGTATGTAGTTATGTATCGTTCCGGCCGGTGCATATGGAATTTTCCTGTTACTAAGTATTAGTTG
This sequence comes from Thaumatotibia leucotreta, assembly GCA_025490895.1. NCBI lineage: Eukaryota > Metazoa > Arthropoda > Insecta > Lepidoptera > Tortricidae > Thaumatotibia > Thaumatotibia leucotreta. The sequence goes on from JALPQI010013251.1 coordinate 16,759, forward strand.
ATTACACTTCTGGCATCAATGTTGGCTTTCTTTATTAACCTACGTCAAAATGGCTAAGATTCTCAATTAGAATGTTTTTTTTTTTGTATGTGAACTTTTCCGTGAAACGGCAATTTACAAACGGCACGAAAAAAGTAATTCCTTTTTTAACCGACTCCAAAAGTAACCGAAATTGTCCCGTTCGCATCAAGTCGGATGTGCTGATGGGATCTTGGAAAAATCGGTTTAAGTCGTTTTTTTTATTTTGGGAATTAGTTAAACACGAATATCTGTTAGCTGTATTAACAATGTCAATTGCAGCGATTATGAGCCTCGCCAGTGATTTAAAACATATGCGTACCTGTTTCTCTTCTATAGGTATTTTAACCACATATTATTTTTGAAAAACGGCTAAGTGTGAGTTGGACTCTCGTTCAAAGTAGATACGCAACATGTTACCATTTTGTGAATATTTCTAGCGTAAATTCCCCAATGGGCCGATAGAAAAAAACGTGTACATAAATTAAAGGCCTTTAATGAAAACTAAATTTATTATTTATTTATTCATTTATCTATGACTTCTAAGAATCAACAATACGCGCCTACATTTTTTAAAGACACCTTTTTCTACTGCCAGAGTTGGGCAGATTGCACACTTAATGAGGGTTTTCTCGAAAACGTATGCGACTAGTTGGCGCCACTTAGCTGTAAGGTCCCGCTAAGAAACACAATTATGTAGTCCCAAAGAAAAACCAACTAGAAAGTATTTTTATTTTTTTATATAATTTTATTAACTCATACAAAACATTTAAACACGAAACTATAGGCGTTCTGAGAATTTAGACAAGTTTCTGGACCTGACGCCTCAGTGCAGTTGGTGAACGTCATTTCAGAAAACCCTCATTAACATAGCACACACATCCATAAAATATACATACCTTTACCTACACACCTACACATTGTAAGTTTATGATTCCGAGATAGGGAATAAAATTGGATACAGATTTTTCAATAATATTCGTATTTTTCTTGGCTAAAGTGTTCCCATATGTCAATTTTAAAGTTTTGTTAAAGTTTTGCACCCATAGTTCCGACCCCTAATGATGACGAGTATTGGTACTTCCACCTTATGACTAAGTTTCCTAACACAATTGATGCAATCGTTATTTTTGTTTCGATTTAGGCCTTCATTTTTTGCAATCGACACGTTAAAAGTTATAAAATATAAACCCTACCATCATTAGCTTAGTGTGACCTTTCCACCTTACAAGAATGCCGTAAGCTAAAAATTGGATACATTTCTTTGTAATACACTATAGTCTGACCGACTCCGTACATCAATGCCATCAGTGGGTACAACACTAAAATTTTATCTTCTGGATGAGCAACTTTCTTGTATCTGCCGCGAACATGTCTATACTTAAGGGCTATAAAATATAATTTTCTGATTGAACCCTTATCTTAAGAAATATACTTAAATTTAGCGGCCCTTATCTGTTGACCTGTAGTATCATTATTTAGTCTGCGTAAAAGCTGTTAAATTCTTAACAGGTGAGATTATGTTTATTCTTAATAAAATGTATGGGGTTTTTTTATTCTTTATTATTTCATTTTAAAACGAGATGAACGTGTCCCAAAATGACATACGTTTGTTATTTGTTCGTTTTGTTACAGGCAAGTGCAAAAATATGTATCAAAAGAATCCTTTCATAAATATGTTGCGACGTTCATATTACACGGAATTAAAGTGCAATGGGACATATTTTTAAGCAGTTTTATATACTATTATTTTGCCTGCACGTCTTAGTCATAATTAATACTAAACGAAATGAATCAAAATGTATTTTTATCACAAATATTTGGTCCTTGGTCGTGGCTGCCTATGTATTTAAGTATATATATTTACTTATCTATTATATATATCCTCGCTTGGTACCCACATCATAAGCCTTAATTGAGCTTACCGTGGGACTAGGTCGATTTGTGTAAGATGTCCCAAGATATTTATTTATAACACATTTCTCGTAGATTGTGCCCTAAATTGCAATTTAATTTTATGAAGTAAATCATCTACCTCACTATATCAGCACATACTTAGTAAACGGCCAGACGTCCTAGGTTTATCATTAGTGTACAAGATTTGACCTGATACTGATACTTGATAGTGTCTCATTATGTGCACAGACACGACAATAAATAGTACTCTGCTATTATAGCGTAGAAATACACAAAAGATACAGCGAAGTCACTTTCGACAAAAAGTATTTGAAAAAAAAAAACATTACCTATAGCCAACCCGGAGAACCTTGATCCCTATGACAGCTGTCAGTTCCATACATTATCTGTCAACAATGTCGCGTCTTGACAAGTAATGCATTGAATTGACAGCTGTCATAGGGATCAAGGTTCCCCGGGCCGTTTATAATTGGTCAGGATGCTTAGCCAAGTTCCCAATCGCTAACGCTTAGTAGCGTATCGTAGTTTTCCCCCTCTATCACTCTTTCATATTAGTGCCACAAAGACAGTTAGCTGCCTTACGTTTACAATTGACGATCGGTGTTTCTATGCGATTTTGTTACGCGTTTTTTTTGTTCATTACCATCACCGTTTTATAAAAGCAAACGAGACTAATGCCAGAATAGCAGACAAACGTGCGTCTGCTACAAGATAATCGAAAATGACTCCACTATTTATACGCAGTTCGTCAATAATTTGAGAATGGTAATGACTTCATTGTTGCGACTGAATAATCGCATAGAAAACTACCCGTTAGCGATGGGCAACTTGTCTTACCCAGATAAGACAAAACACGAGAAAAAATCGCGAGAATAGTTAGTCCAGGCTGGTCGGATCCCATTCTGCAATCGTATACGATAAGCTATAAGTCACGTGACCATGATCATGTGTGGAATGATCACGTGACTTCTCGTTTGCATCTGTCATTCTCATACATTTATTACTTATCGCTTTTGCAGAATGGCAAGGTCTGCTGATAAAGTATGACAGCCCAGGCGCGGATCCAGGGGGGGGGGGGCAATGGGGACACTTGCCCCCCCCCCCCCCTCACACTGGGCTTATGTATGCCTAGGTGCTGTTTTACTACTATCATATCATTGGGCAGTGCCCCCCTCAACGAAGTTCTGGATTCGCGCCTGTGACAGCCAAACAGAAGCAAAAATGTTTTCTGCGTATTTTATTCTTGTCTAAAATAAAATGATTACGGCTTAAGGTGCATGCTGACCAAAAGAGCATTCGCTGTTCTATCCCCCACTCTACGAAATCAACGAATCACGTTTCGTGTAACGATCGAATTTCTAGTAGGGGAATAGAACAGCGAATGCTCTTTTGGTCTGCATGCACCTCGAAACGTCAGGATAAAATTAAACGTAAGCTTACGCCATTAAGACCCGTTTGTCATTAAAATATAAAAATGATCGGCTGTTTGGATGATAACAAATATAGGCCTTTATAAATAAATAAAAAAAATCTCGTCATTTATCGTATCGTCACTATTTTTATTTCTTTATGCTCGCCGAGCGCGCGACGTCACTTAAATCCCCAAAATAAATGACTTACACATTAAAAATATTTCAATCGTATTGTTCATATTTTAAACGGATTATGGCTTGACATGTTCAGAGTTGTTTTTGGGAGCTGTTTTAATAACCGCAGCTAATTTCCATATTTTTAAAATGTTTCACTTTCGTGGGTGTGTTTTATTATTGCAATAATTATGTCACCAAATTATCCCAGTTGTGACAGAAAATGATAAACAATTTTGTCAAAAAAAATTTGGTACAGACAAATTAAAACATGATATAATTATGTAGGATTATGAAGAAAAGAAAGCATTGTCCAATATTACAAGTTTTCTTTTCGTATAATTCGTTCGTTCGTTACCCAAAACGTGGGTCATCGAAATTCGTTAATTGTGTAGAGTGGAGGATAGAATGAGCGAATCCTCGTTTGGTATAAATGCACCTTAATATTCGCTATCAAGTTCAAAAAAATATATACACGTTACGATCACCTAGGTAAATATATTTGTTTTTGTACTAAAATGTATCGTAATAATGTTAGTGGCATAATATACCTCATTTGACCCGTGCCATAATTATTACTACACGGAAAACCATAAGTAAGATTTATTATTATTCGTACCACGAGAGCAGAGTTCAATCAAAGGCGGAAATAGTAAAGGAAACATTGTCTTGTTACTAAATAAAGGACATAAAATTCGTTTTTAGCATTAGAAATAGGTAAGGGAAAAAATAACGTGTCTTATTATTGAAACTTATTGAAAAATATTTTCTGTAATCATTTTATATTAATTATGAAAACAAAAGCGTATAAAATAGGTCATTGATTAGTCCGTATTACGTGTGTTCGTGTAGGTACCTATTTGTAAATGGTACTTTGTAATAAAATATATGCGATGATTTATCTTCTTGCAAAAGCATGTCAAAAGATCATGGCGGCAAATTAAAAAAAAAATAGGGTCGAAGCGAGGTCTGCCTGTAAATGTAATGCCTTTTTCTAATATTGACAAACTGATTGGAAAAGTTCTAGTTGTCGTTTTAAAAGAAGAGTCACATTTCAGACTATAGTCGTACACTGTTTTTTATTTATATGCTTTTTCGACTTAATCGAAGCGAAGTGCAAGCTTGACTAAAACTGTGTCAATATATTTGTCTGTCGATCTCTCAACCGATTCTAATGAAAATTTACGACTTGCGGCCCTACCGCGAACGCCGAAGTTCGCAAATTTCGAGGTTTTTTGTCATTAAAACGAAGGCGTCATTAGAGTGATAGGCAAATCCTCGAAATTTACGAATTTTGTTTTTCGCGGTAGGGCCGCTGCTGGTCTCACCGCGAGCTGCTAAGCTATGAATGAACTATCGGCTATAGCCGATATAGACCGTATCTTTTGTTCGTGTTTATAAACACGAACAAAAGATACGCACTCCCGTGTAAAAAGGAGACACGGCGATACTCGGCGGTGACAGCTGGGCGAGTATCGCCGTGTCTCTTTTATTTACACGGGAGTGCGTATCTTTTTTTCGTGTTTATAACCGATAGTTCATTCATAGCTTAGCAGCTCGCGGTGAGACCAGGATGCTTAGCCAAGTTGACAATCGTTAACGCTTAGTAGCGTATCGTAGTTTTCCCTCTCTGTCACTCTTTCATATTAGTGCGTCAAAGACAGCTAGCTGCCTTTCGTTTAGGATTGACGATAAAGCGCTAGCAATTGGCAACTTGTCTAAGCACCCAGTGCCTAAGGTCAATGCGGATAAGACCGTCTATCAGGAAAGTCCGTCTACCAACTGATTTCCACCACTAACTCAACAATATAAGGCGCATATGACGGACTTTCCTTACAAATAAAATATACCGGACTTATCCACACTGACTTAATATCTACGAACAAATAAAACATAGAAGCCGCACGCCATAGTAAATTGCCTTTCAAAAACGGTCCTGAATTTTAGTTGACAAATGTCACCCCTTCTTTAATGCATCACGGCAATGAATTTCTAAAAAAACTAAAACCGCCATTTAAAAATAGTTGTGATTGGTCCATCAAACTTTTGATTGGCTATATTCTATAACCATTTGTCAAAGATGTTGCACCGAAATATGCGCGGTGTTAAGAAAGCGCTATGTCCTGCCCATCTTGGCACAATTGAACAATTGATTTTGGGGGCATTTTTGAGCTGGCGTTAGACGTCCATGTTATATATGTTCGCAGCTTTATATCTAGCCATGTCTACCGTGCTTTATTAACGGCGCAAAACAGGAGCAATATTGAAACGAATGAGTTAGACGGACACTTTTGGCATAGTGCCAATGTTTTAAAATTAACCGATACTGCCTATGTGATTGTCTTGTCGGTTAAAGTTACGATCAACACGTGATGGGTCGTGACATTACAATATGCACCTCATTAAAGTTTAAACATCGAGTGATTGAGTTACTAGCTATTCAGAGATTTTTGGATCTTTTTTAGAGTATTGCTGAATTATTTTTTCGTACTAGCAATATTTTTTGGTCAGTGACGATGCAAGCTGTGATTTGGTATAGGAATATAAAATGTATCTATTAAAATAATATAAAATATGTAATATACTTATATATATCTATACATTGATAGAGTACCGTATGTCGTATGTCGATGGAGATTACATACGCATGGAAATAAATCATGTTAGGAATTAATTTAACATAGCACTACTTATTAGTCCTACGGTTTTACTTGTTAATCACTATAAAGAGTAAAGACACAAAATGAAACAAATTTAAAATCATCACATTGTCTTTTTACAAGCTTTTATTTAGTTTCACCTGTCCCGTTGTCTGTCGTTCTGTAATCAAATCTTGCAACTTAAATTTGATCCACTTCCCGGTTTCCGATTGAGCTGAAATTTAGAATGCATGTATAAATCGGATGACAATGCAATGTTATTGTGCCATAGAGCTGATCTGATGATGGAGCCGGAAGGTGGCCATGGGAACTCCGTAATTAAACGATGCAACCCTATCGAGTTTGAGCTCATTAGATTCGTCTTGACAAGTACTTTGATACTATATGGTAACCAGGGTCTGATGATGGAGCCGGAAGGTGGCCATAGGAACTCCGTAATTAAACGATGCAACCCTATCGAGTTTGAGCTCATTGGATTAGTCTTGACGAGTACTTTGATACTACATGGTAACCAGGGTCTGATGATGGAGCCGGAAGGTGGCCATAGGAACTCCGTAATTAAACGATGCAACCCTATCGAGTTTGAGCTCATTGGATTAGTCTTGACGAGTACTTTGATACTACATGGTAACCAGGGTCTGATGATGGAGCCGGAAGGTGGCCATAGGAACTCCGTAATTAAACGATGCAACCCTATCGAGTTTGAGCTCATTGGATTCGTCTTGACAAGTACTTTGATACTATATGGTAACCAGGGACTGATGATGGAGCCGGAAGGTGGCCATGGGAACTCCGTAATTAAACGATGCAACCCTATCGAGTTTGAGCTCATTAGATTCGTCTTGACAAGTACTTTGATACTATATGGTAACCAGGGTCTGATGATGGAGCCGGAAGGTGGCCATAGGAACTCCGTAATTAAACGATGCAACCCTATCGAGTTTGAGCTCATTGGATTAGTCTTGACGAGTACTTTGATACTACATGGTAACCAGGGTCTGATGATGGAGCCGGAAGGTGGCCATAGGAACTCCGTAATTAAACGATGCAACCCTATCGAGTTTGAGCTCATTGGATTTCTCTTGACGAGTACTTTGATACTATATGGTAACCAGGGTCTGATGATGGAGCCGGAAGGTGGCCCTAGGAACTCCGTAATTAAACGATGCAACCCTATCGAGTTTGAGCTCATTGGATTCGTCTTGACAAGTACTTTGATACTATATGGTAACCAGGGTCTGATGATGGAGCCGGAAGGTGGCCATAGGAACTCCGTAATTAAACGATGCAACCCTATCGAGTTTGAACTCATTGGATTAGTCTTGACAAGTACTTTGATACTATATGGTAACCAGGTTCTGATGATGGAGCCGGAAGGTGGCCATAGGAACTCGTAATTAAACTATGCAACCCTATCGAGTTTGAGCTCATTGGATTAGTCTTGACGAGTACTTTGATACTATATGGTAACCAGGGTCTGATGATGAAGCCGGAAGGTGGCCATAGGAACTCGTAATTAAACGATGCAACCCTATCGAGTTTGAGCGCATTGGATTCGTCTTGACGAGTACTTTGATACTATATGGTAACCAGGGTCCGCTGATGGAGCCGGAAGGTGGCCATAGGAACTCCGTAATTAAACGATTCAACCCTATCGAGTTTGAGCTCATTGGATTAGTTTTGACGAGTACATTGATACTATATTATGGTAACCAGGGTCTGATGTTGGAGTTGAAAGGTGGCCATAGGAACTCGTAATTAAACGATGCAACCCTATCGAGTTTGAGCTCATTGGATTAGTCTTGACGAGTACTTTGATACTATATGGTAACCAGGGTCTGATGATGGAGCCGGAAGGTGGCCATAGGAACTCGTAATTAAACGATGCAACCCTATCGAGTTTGAGCGCATTGGATTCGTCTTGACGAGTACTTTGATACTATATGGTAACCAGGGTCCGCTGATGGAGCCGGAAGGTGGCCATAGGAACTCCGTAATTAAACGATTCAACCCTATCGAGTTTGAGCTCATTGGATTAGTTTTGACGAGTACATTGATACTATATTATGGTAACCAGGGTCTGATGTTGGAGTTGGAAGGTGGCCATAGGAACTCCGTAATTAAACGGCGCAACCCCATCGAGTTTGGGCTCATTGGATTCGTCTTCACGAGTCTCCGATTGAAAAAGCTCTACGTATTTACCCAACGAATCAGCAGGTCAATAAACATAATTCAGCCGTTCTCGAACATTTTAGGAAGAAGAATACACAAATGTTTAAAATAATAGCACAAGATCAATTGATGGATCAAAAAAGAATGATCAGATTGATATTAATAAAATAATACACACGGACATTAACAAAACAGGAGGTCTTCCAAAAGAACTAGAAATATTTGTTGGTGCTAAAGTTATGTTGAGGTCTAACGTTGACGTTGCTAAGGGACTTGTGAATGGAGCAATAGGTCACATCACTGAAATCCTATGGCCGTATTACAGACGTGCTCAACTATACGATAGCGATGTGCCATCGGTTCGCGTAGACTTTGGTAACGATGGCATTCACATAATACACCCTAAATCAGTTCAATTTCCTGCTAAATTTAATCACGGCACAGCTGAAAGAAGAATGCTCCCGATTGTCTTGTCTTGGGCTTCAATGGTGCATAAAATGCAGGGAACTACTGTAGATCATGCTGTTATTTATCTAGGCTCCAAATTGTTCACTGCTGGTCAAGCTTATGTAGCTTTAAGCCGAGTTAGGTCTTTAGCAGGTCTTCAAATCGAAGAACTTGACTGCTCCAAGTTGACGTCAAGGAAACCTTGTAATGTTGATGCATTAAAAGAAATGGATAGAATGAGAAACGTTACAAATAACTAACAAGTGATTACATAATTTCAACATTAAGTATTGATATTTAAATCAGTACATATTACAAATCATGTGAACGAACTACGGACTTCATGACGGAATAACGCTGCTACGCGCTGCGAACTACGTCGTAGTAAATCTCGAATTAAAAATAGAGGTACTAAAAAGTTAAAAATAAAATTAAAGAAAAAAAACCTTTTTAAAAACAAGCTTTTATTATTTGTTTATAAAATGAACTAAAAAGTTAAAAATAAATTTAACTCTAAAAAGAAATATAACACTTTGTAACTTGATTGTAACCTTTAACGACAAATAAGCGTCTTCGTCTAGGACAAAATAATTCCATATTGTACAAATTTATTTAATTTTAACACTAAAACTTTTCACCATACATAATTATTCAATCTCGTCCCCCCTCTTTATCATAGTCCCTATTTATAAATGAAAGCGTGTTACATTTAATACAACACAACATTTTCCTCAAGCTATCACAATGTAACACGCTTTCATTTATAAATGGGGACTATGATAAAGAGGGGGGACGAGATTTAATAATTATGTATGGTGAAAAGTTTTAGTGTTAAAATTAAATAAATTTGTACAATATGGAATTATTTTGTCCTAGACGAAGACGCTTATTTGTCGTTAAAGGTTACAATCAAGTTACAAAGTGTTATATTTCTTTTTAGAGTTAAATTTATTTTTAACTTTTTAGTTCATTTTATAAACAAATAATAAAAGCTTGTTTTTAAAAAGGTTTTTTTTCTTTAATTTTATTTTATTTACAGAAACTTTAAGTATAGATTTTGTTGCTCAGTTATTTTAAAATATATATTTTTAATACTAAATTTAAAGAAATAATTCGCTATCATAACTTAATTATTTCTAAATATCTTTCCTTGAGTATGAAAATAATTTTAATACATTGTCTTCAGATAGTTATTAACACTAGTAGGTAAATGTTATTTTTAGATTAAATAACATGTATTCTACTAATAGGTACTAACGTGTTAACTTATATGCGTGCACGACTATAATATTGCACATAATGTAATAAAAGTAATATCACTACATTCACTTACATACATATTTACATTAGCTTCTCGCTGACTCCCTATTTATGCTTAATATCTTTAAAAACTACTAATAAGTAATTCAAAAAGAAGGTTTTAGTGTCAATATTGTACACGTGCGAAGCCGGGGCGAGTCGCTACTTCGCTAGTTATATTAAAATTACGATGTACTATGAGCGACTAGTTTGTTTTCCTTCTGTTACAATATCAACATAAAGAACAATTGAATTGTCATTCTTAAAGCGTAGCTACTGTCTTCCATAAAGTGATCACATAATACATGTTATCATTATGGAACTGAAGGTCAAGATGAAATGGTTATAAGACATTCAGTCTGGAGTATCTATAAGGAAGCGGTGTTCTAAATATGTTGAAGATTTTGAATCTTATGCCATTGAAATACGGATACATTCAAACATTTATCCGTCGCTGTAGATAGTGTGACATTGTGAGTGTAAGCTGTGTTATGCTAGGTTTACACGGGCTTAGTACTTGTTATTAGTGTACGTGGTTAGAGACTTATATGCACTGTGACGATTTTGGCCTATTTTAGACCCCCCCATCCCCCATGGTGATACTTAGTGATATTTTCAGGCCTAGCCAATATGACGTGTAATTTGCCAACGTAAGTACCTAGTCCTTTTCATAACACTTCAATTTACGTTTTTTATTAAACACACGTGATGGGAAATAGTTTTTTGCCAACTACGAGGTAAATGTCCGTGGAATTTAAATTTTACTAGTTATAATGCTATTCAGCAGAGAGTGACAAAAAAATTCACGTGATTTTTTCTTGACCCTATGACCCTTTGAGTACTAATAACTAATCAGAATGCACTTGTTGTACCTATATGTTTACATTGTTTACACCACTCGACAAGTATTAGTAGATTTTAAGCTGAAGGTAATCAGGTAATCAGGACCGGCTTCTACTCACTTGCACTTGCAATTATACTAATACTAAGCATTATACTAATACTATACTTATACTTAGAACATGTTTACACACATTTGACAAGTGTAAGTGACAAGTACTAAGCATTAATACAAATAGTTTATTGTTTGAATGTGAGTAATAATTATAAGGTTACAGTCATTCAGTAGGTACAGATAATCACAATCAACCATTATATGGCGTACAATATAAGTTATGATTCTAATGGCATATCATTAAATTTTAATTTCTAGTTTCTAGTTATTTATTTACTGCTAGTAGTAAATAAATAAAAAAAAACGAAATTAAAGAAACAATAAAATTATAATAAATAAATCAATAAATAGAAGGAAATATCAATGTCATGCTTCAAGAAATCAGAGAACAGAAAATAAATACAGAACAGGAACTAAGCCCGTGTAAACCTAGCATAATAGCACCTATTTGAACATGGCTATGTTAGTAGATTTTTAGTACTAATTTATTCTAATAGCACGACATTCGAACGTTAACAGACGTATCCTAGTAACTTGAGGGGCATTTAATTGTTACTTGTTTATAGAGTTAGAAAAACGTATTACTGTTCGCGTCTCAAGTTCCTTCAAGTCAAGTCTCCTGTATAAGGTTTCATATAAATATAAGAATACGAATGGTTTATTTGGTGCCATACAGTACAGAACAAAATATACAAGTAGAAACAGTCAGGATA
>JALPQI010013252.1:0-25910 GCA_025490895.1 Thaumatotibia leucotreta
ATGTACACTAGTTACCAAACCGTCAATCTCCTTCCCTCCATACAGCGGGAGGTAATTAGGCAGCTTGCAAGAAAATTATTATACATTAGAATAGGCCAGTTAACACAAAGAAGAAATTAAGTGACGAGATTAGTAACCTTACAAACTATTGATGGATTTTTTTTAAATTTATAGTACATAGTTAAGTAAATAAAAAAATATCATGAAAGATTCTTACACTGAATTAGTGGAATTGTATTACAAAATTACCCATATATTTATTAAACAAACTTTGGTACCACAACTGATAACAAATTTTAGTTACTAGACGTCTCTCTATAACATATCAAACAAAAATACAAATCTAAGCTACCAGAAATAACTATGTAATAGTTACTTGAAACAGATTATTGTAAGGTTCCTGAGATATAGACTGGCCCGAGTTTGGGGACAGCTGCCAATTTTTATAAGGTAGGTAATGTAAATGTATTTCACTTTTTCTGTTTATAGTGAATATGTAATTTTAATTCAATTCTAAAACATTCTGTTTTGACACTTATGACTCATTCTTATGAAAACAATTCCTACATCTACAGTAGCATTTTGTGAAGATAATTACCTGTCTCCAATACTGTTGGTTAGCTGTAAACATTTTATCACTGTCCGCTTCCAACTCAGTCTCCAAAATGTGTCCCTGTGATGTGCCAAGTAAAATAGGGCCTGTTGTCACCTCTGAGGTGTTTTCATTGTTCCAGCAAACTTCTGTTACTTCATAGTTTCTGGACTTTGTCACAGACTTGAGCTTGGAGCTTTTCCGGTGCAAGTAGACAAGTTCTGGGTTTCCATCTTTGTTTCTGGCAGCGAAGGCCAGGAGGAGATGGTAGCCAAGTGGGTCAAGGAATATTCCTGTCAGTCTTGTGTTTGGTTGTACAAACTTTGAATATTGGAGTTCTGAAATAGTTAATGAGGATAATTTTTTAAATGACACTTTTTAGGTTTTTGCTGTGTATAATTAATTATTTTAGTAATTTTTTTTTCATCAAGTTGTTTGTTGTTGGATAATATTTAATTGATTGAAGTAGGTTTTTCCTCAAATTAAACTAATTTACTTAATTGAGATAGGAAAAAATTGCAAGCAAGTCGATTTTCGATCTTCAGTTTATATATTTTTTGTTAATGGAGTAATTGAAAAATATGATGTTAATAATTACATAAAATGTTGAATACTTCATAAAGAGTGTAAAACATTTTAAAAATATTGAGCTATATCAAGGTTTTTCTAAAAAACCGATTCCAATCCCTGGTTTTAGTAGATCAGTTTATTATAAATATTGGATATCATATACACATACACATACAGTAGACCAGTACCAGTAGATCAGTTTATCTGAATAAAGGCTCATTTTTTATTTATACTTAACAATGGAAATGGTTGGTATATTTACCAACAGCATTTAACAATTTTAACATAACGGGCCATTCCATATGAAATCATCAAATGAGGTGCGCTGCATGCTTTCCGATTTGTATGGAAAAAATCATGGATGATAATATAGGTATGCTTTACATAAAACCGTAGTTGTTTAATTTTTAAACAGCCTAACAGCCAGATAACATAGGTCTGAAGTTTAAAAATAAGCGATTTTTGAGGTCGATGAAAATTGCTTTAACTTTTTTTTAATGTGTGAAACTGAATTTTATTATATGTTAATTTACTATTTAATATGTGTACTTGTACATGTATGTATTACAGTATGTATATTTGTATTACTTATTGTATGACAAACTTCTAAAACGTCATGTTATTTTGCTAATGTTCCAGTGATGTTCAGTAGCTTTTATTGGATTTCTCGCTTGGTCTAGACAGGTATTTTTTTTTTAATTAACAAGCTCAAATAGTCTTTAAATGAAAACATTAACAATATTTTTTAATTTAGTTCTTCTAACTTAAAAAAACAGTAAATTACAAAACCATTTTTGTAGAATTTGCTTTTTATGACGTTAAAAAAAACCATGTTTGGCAAAGTTTAAAGATCTGAAAAGTACACAGAAGAGAAGAACTTACTTTGCTCTTTGTAAATCATCTTTATTTATATTGTGTTATTGATTTTTGAAAGAGATATGATTTTTTGAAATTTACAAGTTAGCAAGAAGTTTCAAAGTAGTTGTTTAAGTTAATGTTTTTTTTTTATCACGGACAACATTTATAAACGTAATAAACAACAAAATGATGATTGTTGATTCCCTCGTTTACTATGTACAGTCAACCAAAAAAGTGGTACACCACTTTCTTGATAGTAAGCATGAAAATGCTAGTGGCACATCTTATAATACGTCTGAAATAGGGTACTTATAGGTTTTATTACACATGCCTACTGTCTTTAGATAAGAGTAATGATGTTGATTCAATAATGCGATAACAATAAAAAATACCAGGTCGTATCATAATTTTGTGCCAGTTTCAAACGGCACCTTACGAGCCGGAAGATATTCCTACTCCAAAAATGCTAATGTCGTAAAGGTAGTCAGGTAAGTAATAATACTTTACACACACGCACGCACATACATTACATATTTGTGACAAGCTTTTTTGCTGACTTTTGCATGATATGAACATGAATTCGTAAATCGTGCATTAACACAAGGGTCATACACACTGACATACTTAATTACGTACATCACAGCTTAAATAAAGGTTCTTGTTGTTGTTAATGACTAATAAAATATAGTTATGAATAATTTAATGTGTTTTATTTAAAATAGTGAAGTCATAGAGCGCCGGAAAATAGTCGTAAAAAGTTCCGAAAAATGGACATTAAAGAAAATCATAATTCTCACAGAAATCGAAAACACAAACCCTAATGAAACGGATTCCTATAGAATAGAGTTGGTACTTGGTACTATCTTTTGTATAACTTTTTGGATTTTTTTATATTGCCAAACATGATGAAATGTGAAGTCAATGTTGAGCAATTTCGTAAAATGGCCAACTTTACCATTCTTTTTTTCAGCTAAATGAAAAGTTTGTGATCAAACCCTCAGTTATTTTATGAGAGCAATACTTGTACTATACAGTAAAAAAAAATTAATTCCCTAAGCCCAGTAGATATGCTGCAAAATCCAATAGAAAATGGGCGGAATTTGAAAATATTCACAAAACTTTCAACATTTATGATGGAATAAGTAAAATAGCTTGATGCATATTGATAATAACATTTTAAAGTACGTTTACTAGAGAATCAGAAAAAATATATAAAAAATGTATATTAGTTACCGAAACAAATTAACATCGCTTTTCATGGAACCTCAAAAACAGGTAAATTGAAACTTAAAGCGGGCCCCATCTGGATGAGCAGCAAGTAAAAAAACAAGTATTGACGGTTTACGTACAACTTACTTAAGACTATCATCCTTGATTTTTTTCAAACTGTTTAAAAATCAGTCAGCGCGGAATTAAATCAGAATCTGATGATTTCATATGGAATGGCCCTAACAGGAAATCAATTCTAAATATTAATTGAGTTTCCAACAACATTGGAGTTTACTAGCTCCAGTTGAAATAACACTAATAATTTAGGCTGATTTCATATATTATGTTCAGCATAACTAATTGCCATCATTATTTTTTATCTCCACATTCATTGATTACATGCAATCAGTATGGTTTACATACATACCTATTTTGTTTATGTTGCTAGACAAAAGTTCAAATGTACCTATATTAAGTTCTTTAAAAAGGAGAAGTCAAAAAACCAGGTACAGGATTCTATACCAAATACACGAGAAAGAAAATAGATATGAAAGTGACAACATTAACACAGTGTTGCGAATTAACATTTTATTATTATAATATTCTGAACATACCCTCATTTTGATCAGGCCGTTTTAAGTCCATACGAAACAGTTTTCCGTTAGCCATAGCCAGCACCAAATAGTCGCTGGCCACAGCTACATGAGTAATGGAATCAGTTGGGTTGAACTTCATCTTTTGCTTCGAGAACATAGGCGTATTGTCTTCCAGCTGCATGTTGATGAAGCCCGAAGACGTCATGGGCTCCGGCACCGGGAACCTCGTCGCAACTTGGGAGTGCTGCTCCATTTGATCAATTATCGAAGTCATTTTACGTGGAGGCACTTAGCACTTCATTAGGTTTTGTCGGCCTCTTGTTAATAATTTATATGATTGCACTAAATGATGCTCATAGTATCATATTACAGCTTGGAAATATTACTTACAATTCATTAACGAAATACCATGAATTTATTGGAATATTTTTGTACCACGAAAGAAACACCTCTATTTACTTGCAACTAAATGACAGTTTAGAGGCATCATTTATTTCGCCTCAGCTGTGGACGAGCTTGTAAGTTTGAAGTGTACCGAACGTGTGGTAATTTAAAAGTTAAAAAACGTCTTCTCTCTGTGTAGAGGCGTTTTTCAACTTTTGTTTACTCCATGATTTTCAAATTGTAACAGAATAGCAGCAACATAATTATAAATAGGATCTAACGACCAAAACAAATTTAACTTTTGTGACGATTCCTCTCAACCCGGGAAACCACACAAAAAGCTTAATATTTGTGTCCCTGTGTTTGAAAATAATTTAGGCATGTTAGCAGTAAAAATGCCTTTGTGAACGTCAGTGTCAGTGTCAATGTCAAATGTCATCAAAACAAAACTCGCGGCACCTTTTTATTTGTATTTTGCGTGTGTTACGTTATTAATTATAAGATTTTAATTTGTATCTCTCTTGATAATTCAATAAGAATAAAAGAGGATATAGAATATCGATTCTATACAAGCTATACAAAACCGTGTCTGTGGCGAACCCTCGGCAAACCGGTGGAGCGGAGGGGAAAACAACTTTTTGAAGTTTTTAGTTTATGCTGCGACCTTGGTCATTATCATACTTATCGTATATTTTAGTGTCAACTGTTTTCGTATCAGATTCGTCTGTTGTCCGATAAATTGTGTATTATCTTCGCGAAACATGGCTGCAGGCGGTCTCTTAAAATCCACAAAACTTACTTGTAAGTATATTTCGAAAACAAGCATTTTTTCCTTATGACGTTATATTTATACATGTGATGTATAGTTATTTACTGAAAAACGGCGTTATAATTATGTGTGCAGTGCATACTTTCTTTTAATTTCTGTTAAAGACACTTATTAATTTCTTAAATTAACATATGATAAGTATAATTAAGTTTGCCCTGTTGTCGCGTAAACATATGTAGGTACACAGAGCACAAAGCCGGTTTTGTCAGAAGGGCGCATATTATTCATGACCCACATACTTATCAATTCTGAATGTCAGTTTGTAACTTAAATTTATTCTATGATCCAAAGCAAGAAAATTTCCTGCATGTCATGTTTATTGTATCATTAAATATTAATAGCTTTTAGGTGGGTAATTAGTAATTACTTGTTTATTTATTTTATTCCTATATTCTGCACAGGAGCATTCTTCACAGATTTTTTTACTTTCATTATCCTATTCTGCCGTTTGAAAGAAATTTGCTTGAAATTTTTGTCAATTAAATCTAATTTATTATTGAATATTTTGAACTGTGTTTTTTTAAGTTACAGGATTAACACCTTTGTTACGGCATCGGATCTGTTCGACCCGATGCAAGTATGGTTAATTGCGATGTTAACTAATTGCCGTAGTGAAAGTGTTAAACATTTATGTACACTAGGGTGTCCCATATTTTATGAAATTTAGAAATGAATAATGCATACCCCCTAAATCGGTTTCTTTTACCTCAAAACACTCAATAAATTTCAGTTCATTCTTGTAACTGCAACCCTTGCTGACTTTCATGCCATTTTCCTATACAATGTATGAAAATGACGATTTTTTATGGCATTAACTTATACTACTGCCTTATAAACATTTTTTCATAAAATTAACTTCATGAGCAGTGGTCGGATATCCCGGTGCAACAAGGGGTGAATGACCTCAAACATTATACTAATATGGATATACCACGGGATTCCACAAAATTACATCCAGTAAAGTTTAGTAATATTTTGTAACGCGAAATAAGTGCATGTACATACAAGCGTTTATTATTATGCGATTTCGACAATTATTTCAAAAGATAGGTTATAAATTTTGTTTAATATTGACTTTAGTACCAAATAGCCTTTTGGTATGAATATTCTTAAATAAAAGAGTTTAGCTTTAAAAATAGAAGCTTTTTACTAAGGCACAATAGGTTCCACTTCTAGAAATGCGAACGTAAAAAAAACAGAAATATCATATAATACACGATTATTTTAATCCGTGGTCAGGATTAAAACAATATCCATACCCAGCTTAAATTAAACATTTTATGTGAGGTCTCCTGCAGATACCTCAAAATTTTATTAATTTAAAGTTAAAGAAAAATTGTATCCAATAACCAATGAATGGTACATGGTCTTCCTGAGGTCATCAATTACTAAGTTAGAAAAAATGTACCTGGTTACGGATTAAACATCCTCGTGTTTGTAACATAAAATCAAACATTTTTAAGCATGAAGACTTGACACACCTATGCATGCAGACACATTAGAGTAAATATATGTATTTTATGAAAGAATTATGGCTTACTAGGTTCTATTAAGTTAAAATAGCTGTTCAAGTTTGCAACCTTTCGGTTTATTGTGGCAGTACTGCCAATATAGAATTTAAAAGTTTGACGTTTCCCCCCTCCCTAACTGGATTGGCGAAAACGTCAGTGTGATTTAAAACCGTCGTTAAGTCAACACAGTTCTCGCTCTCGTAACTTTTTCGTATTAAAATTTAAACACCATTGACACGTACCGTAGCTCAGTCAACATATTTATAATAGTGGAAGCAGCAAGTGCTAAGGAACCCTCAAGACCGTGTCTGTAAGGCGGACGCTAGGCTAAGTTGGATGCTGGAGGTAACGATTTAGGTGACTTTAGCTGGCCGGAGGAGCCCGATCTGAACCGACAGCAGAACAGCAAAGCCTGGGATCCAATCTCCAGCATCCGGAACAGAAGGTAACCTTATTCACTTCGCTTTAGTTTCCCGTAATTTTGAATTAGCAACAACGTTCTTGCTCACCCACCCTAACGTATTCTCATTCAAAATACTTTCGTCGTAACGGTTAATTTTCGAATTTATTTACAGTCCACTTCTTTCGTTTCATTAACATTTTTGGTTCTCCGAACCGGATATTTTGATAAGTGACCTCTGGTTTTATCGTTTTCTTTTCGCTTAGTCACTTATTGGAATCCGTTTATTTGTTTTCCTGTCATAACATTGAGAAAAAAAATTAGGGTAGGAATTGTAAAAATACTTGTGGGTAAGCAAGAAAGTTGATCGTGTAGTGGTGTTTAAATTTAGTTCATTCAATCATTCACGTTGCTGTTTATTGCTGCCAACACTTTCGTTTTTGTCAGTGTCACTGTCAAATTAGACAGTCTGTCATCAACTGGTTCGATTTTCGAAGTTAAGTTTTGTATACTTAGTTGTTGTTTGTTTGTGTTTTGTTTATTACTGAGTTAATATGGGACCCGGTGATAAGTCCATGGAGGCAGATGCTGGTGTTAACCCAGTGTTGATTGCACGAGACTACGCAGTAATGCGCATAGAGTATTTAGAAATGTTGTCGGATGTGGAGTTAGCTTTGTGTGATGAATCTGAGCTAACTTCTATAGCTCAAAACTTTCATGATGCTCAAATAAAGCTTTTGAGTACCATGCCAAGGAGTGAACATCGGGAAATCTGTAGTTACACGGCGACGTTCGACACAAAACTTAGGTTAGTAAGAGCGCGCTTAATGAGGGATTTAAAAGACGCAACTACGAAAACGAAACAACTTATTATGCCAAAATTGCCGAAGTTACAGATTAAGCCTTTCGATGCTAGGGTTGAGAATTGGATATCATTTATCGAACTTTTTAATTCTCTAGTGCATAAACGCACAGATATTGCGCCAGTTGAGAAGTTGCATTATTTATTATCGAGTGTGCAAAATGAGGCGTATGATCTGATAAAAAATTACCCTGTCAATGATGACAACTATAACTTGGCATATGACACATTATATAGGCAATATAATAAACCTAGACTTATAGCAACAACCTACTATGAAAAGTTAGTTCAATGTGAAGCGGTGAAGGGATGTCGGCCTAGTGACCTGCAGCGGGTTCATAGGGTTTTTAATGAAAACTTGTCTATATTGAAAGGCTTTAAGTTACCTGATGTTAATTTCATGCTTGTGCAATTACTGTGGTCGAAGCTTGATAAAAGCACTAAAGAGCAATTTGAGCTAGAGCATAACTCGGATGACATCCCTGTGTTTAGTGAATTGCAGGATTTTATAGAAAAGAGATATAGAGCTTTAGATACTGCAGGATTTACAGGGTCTATTGCCAGTTCTGCTCAATCTAATATCAATAGGCCTATTAGTAGGGCAAAGACAGCTTTGTTTGTGTCTGCTCCATGTTGT
Source organism: Thaumatotibia leucotreta (assembly GCA_025490895.1). Taxonomy (NCBI): domain Eukaryota; kingdom Metazoa; phylum Arthropoda; class Insecta; order Lepidoptera; family Tortricidae; genus Thaumatotibia; species Thaumatotibia leucotreta. The sequence continues at coordinate 8,449 of JALPQI010013252.1, forward strand.
GTTTTGTGCAGGGAAGGACATAAGCTGGAATCATGTCCAACATTTTTGGGATATGACCCAGACACCCGTTTCAATTTAGTTAAGCAAAAGAGGTTGTGTATTTTGTGTTTGGCAGATTCACATCCAGTGAAGGCTTGTAAGTCGGAGGAGCGGTGTGAGCATTGCAGATTTTCACACAACACACTATTGCATTTCAACCGACCTAATTCGCGTGTATCTTTGTCTGTGGATACAGAGACACCTGTGGACTCTCAGACCCAGCTATCCATGTTAGCAAATACCCATGTGTTCCCTACTCTATTTGCTACTGCTAAGGTACTGGTTAGAGATAAGCATGGTGGTCTTGTACCTGTACGGGCAGTATTGGATTGTGCTAGTGGGTGTAACTTTATAACCGAGAGTTGTGCTGAGAAACTAGGTATCAATGTCATACATGGGAGGTACGCGGTTGATGGTATAGGTCAGGCATCAGCCCAGCCACAGGGCTTAGTTTCATTAGTTGTGCGACCAAGTGTTGGTGAGGTCAAAGCCGCATTCTCAATTGAAGCCTATCTGTTGCCTAGAATATGTCCAGATCTGCCAACTGAACACATCGACATTCCGTCACGGCACCGCACTAAGGACCTGCAACTTGCTGATCCCGGTTTTCACACCCCAGGACCTGTTGACATGCTGTTGAGCGTCAACATTTTCGCTTCGTCGTTGCGTCCAGGCCTGATCAATGGTGACTGCGGTGAGGCAACTGCCCTTAACAGTGCTTTCGGATGGCTCTTGATGGGTGGTGCTGCCACCACTGAAGTCGCTCCTTACTCTCGAACTGACTCTTGTTCTCGCTCTGAGTTTCGCTCTCTCTCTGGCTCTCGCTCTTCCTCTGATTCTCGCTCTCGCTCCGATTCTCGATCTCGACCCGACTCTCGCTCTCACTTAGATTCTCGCACTCGCTTAGATTCTCGCTCTCGACCTGACTCTCGCTCTCACTTAGATTCTCGCACTCGCTTAGATTCTCGCTCTCGACCTGACTCTCGCTCTCACTTAGATTCTCGCTCTCACTTAAATTCTCGCCTTCGCTTAGGTTCTCGCTCTCGCTTTGACTCGCGCTCTCACTCCGATTCTCGCTCTCGCTCCGACTCTCGCTCTCACTCCGATTCTCGCTCTCGCTCCGACTCTCGCTCTCACTCCGATTCTCGCTCTCGCTCCGACTCTCGCTCTCACTCCGATCCTCGCTCTCGCTCCGACTCTCGCTCTCACTCCGATTCTCGCTCTCGCTCCGACTCTCGCCCCCGATTCGCCTCGCCTTTCGTTTTTTGTGCTCGATCTTCTCGTCAGCCTCAATCCCTCTCAGCTATAACTTTATTCTCCATTATCGCTTGCCTATCTGCTCTTGCTTTCACATCCATTCTCGTTGTCACTCTCATTCTAATTCTCGGGCTCACCATTACTATCGCTGTCGCTATTACTCTTGTCGTCGGTTCGCCTATCACTATATCGTCTTTATCGCCCTTCTGTCGGTGCTCTGGCCTCCGAAATTATTCTCGTTCCTGTAGTCAAGCTAACTTCCGCTCTCGTTGTGACACTCGTTCCCTCTCTTGCTCTCGCGTCAGGTCATCTGATGGTAGGCGGTCGCCTCGCTCGAGACCCGCACGGCAACGGTATTAGCGTCTAACCTTTATTATAAATGTGTCGTGTCGTCTTTCCTTTGGGTTAGTTAGTTTCATTTTCTCGTTCGTATTTTTCCAGTATTCTCTGGGTTAAAACACTGTCGTATTTTGGTAGGCGGATAATGTTCAAGTTTGCAACCTTTCGGTTTATTGTGGCAGTACTGCCAATATAGAATTTAAAAGTTTGACGTTTCCCCCCTCCCTAACTGGATTGGCGAAAACGTCAGTGTGATTTAAAACCGTCGTTAAGTCAACACAGTTCTCGCTCTCGTAACTTTTTCGTATTAAAATTTAAACACCATTGACACGTACCGTAGCTCAGTCAACATATTTATAATAGTGGAAGCAGCAAGTGCTAAGGAACCCTCAAGACCGTGTCTGTAAGGCGGACGCTAGGCTAAGTTGGATGCTGGAGGTAACGATTTAGGTGACTTTAGCTGGCCGGAGGAGCCCGATCTGAACCGACAGCAGAACAGCAAAGCCTGGGATCCAATCTCCAGCATCCGGAACAGAAGGTAACCTTATTCACTTCGCTTTAGTTTCCCGTAATTTTGAATTAGCAACAACGTTCTTGCTCACCCACCCTAACGTATTCTCATTCAAAATACTTTCGTCGTAACGGTTAATTTTCGAATTTATTTACAGTCCACTTCTTTCGTTTCATTAACAATAGCATATAATTATTTTCTCTAGATTCTCTATTTTCAATTGATTCCTTTTCACATCTAAAATCCATTTGTACGCCGAAAAAGTCCTTTCCACTTCTACGGATGTCAGTGGAGCAAATTTGTAAAGAGACACTTCATCAGGTGCGGTATTATTTGAAATTTGGTCTGCGTATTTTCTAATGTCATACAAATCTGGATTTCGTGCCTAGTGATGTGCCGCGGGAATATGCCCGGGAATGGGAATATTCCCAACGGGCATATTCCCGGGAATATTCCCATGTTTCCGGGAATATTCCCCTGACAAGGGAATATCGAAATATTGTTTCCTGTTTAAAATCTTAATAAAATTTAAATGAAATTCAAAGTATACGGTAGAAACGCTGTTTACCAAAAACTGCATATTTAGGGTTCTGTAGTTTATTTACTATCTAGTTGAATTTTATATTTACTTGAGATATTTTTCATTATTAAGTGTTTGTTTTCTTTTAAATTCCATTTTACAGAAAGCATGTACTTAATTACTTATGTTTTTCTCTCATTTTTTCAATAGGTACATATCAAATATTAGACGTTTCATTTGCTTTTAAAAGTAATAACATGACGACAGATGTAGTGTATAAAGTCTTTCTTACCTTTGTAATTTGTATTTTTTCTGAAACGCCCTAGTGCGTCATGCTATGCTATCTCACTCATGCATGTGGGTCAGTGTACATAGTAAGGCTTGTTCACGAAATAAAGTAGCCATCGTAAAATCAGTCTCTACTGTTACGCAACAGTCCCATGTAGTTCTAACAGCCATTGGACTGTAAATTGATTCTTCTGTTTTATGTTAACAATCCAATATCCAAAAGCATTCGCTGAAAAGTCGTCAAAATCAAAATAACTTCAGATAATGATTAATGCAAAAGTTCACGCCCAAAAAAGTGCGAACTTCCGAGACGATTTCAACAATGTTAGTCTTGAAATAATTAATTAAAATTGTAAACACGAGATTCACAGTTTATTATAGTATTGCTATTGTAATTTAGTAGATTAAGGCCATCTACAGGAACTACTCCTGTAGAGTAACTCACGACGGTCTCATCTCGGAGGATATACCTGTTCATGCGGGTGTACGCCAGGGGTGTCTTCTTTCCCCTCTCCTCTTCCTTGTCGTTCTCGATGGCATCATGGTCAAGACCAACAGTAAGCGCCGCGGCATAGAGTGGGGGCTGTCCAACGTGCTGGAAGACTTAGACTATGCCGATGACCTATGCCTATTGAGCCACACACGTGCCGACATGCAAGCCAAAATGGACGACCTACGGCGAGAGGCCTTGGAGACGGGACTTAAAATCAACACCAGGAAGACCCAAGACATAAGGTGCGGAGCAACCAGCACGGTACCGTTGCTCATTGGCACAGAGGGCGTGGAGACAGTCCACAAATTTACGTACCTCGGTAGTGTAGTGTCGGAAACTGGAGGGACCGAAGAGGACATCGCTTCAAGGATCGCCAAAGGGAGAGCAACCTTCGCACAGCTTCGTCCTGTATGGCAATCGCGGAAACTGACTCGGAGAGTTAAGCTCAAGATATTCCGGTCCAACGTGAAATCCGTGTTGCTGTACGGATGTGAGACGTGGAAGGTCACTAAAGACATCTCGCACCGCCTACAGGTCTTTATCAACCGCTGTCTTCGCCGCATTCTCGGCGTGATCTGGCCCGAGAAAATCTGCAACACAGATCTATGGGAACGCTGTGGTGAGACACCGATCGACTAGCAGATCAAACGCCGCAAATGGAACTAGATTTGCCATACGCTCCGAAGGGACCCCGACCATATACCGAGGCAAGCCCTAGACTGGAATCCCCAAGGAATGCGAAAACGTGGCCGCCCCAAGCATACCTGGCGGCGGACGATCACTGCAGAAGCGAAGGCGATAGGGATGACCTGGAGCGAAGTAAAGCGCGAAGCTCAAGACCGTTCGGGATGGCGACGCACTGTGGACGCCCTCTGCCCCATCTAGGGGACATAGGACATTAAGTCAAGTTAAGTCAAGCTATTGTAATTTAGTTAAGAACCATTGGGAAACTAAATGATCCAAAATGGTAAAATAAGAAGAAACACTACTTAAATCCAGCAGTTTAAATAAAAGTCCATAATTATAGAGAAATTGATATAAATATCAACCACAGCGTCCGAAAAGATAGGCAAAGAGCCCTTCTTTGTAATGACACCCATACTAAGGTATGGTCTCATACAAAAAAAAAGAATTATACAGCAATGGCTACTTTATTTCGTAAACAAGCCTTAAGTATGACACGATCGGGCGTTTCCGTAAAAATACGAAGATAAATAAGGCATTATTCACTACATATGCAGTCTTCTTATGGATCTAGTGCAGTGAATACGTTCGTATATGAGCTTAAATCATGAAGCCAAAGAGCAAAGTTTTTGAACATTTCACCACGCGAACTGTTAACAATAAAGTAACTTATTGTTGCAATTATTGCAATGCTGTGTAGTCCTACAAAAATGCCACAAAATTCGCCTGCCACTTAGCTAAATGCTCTAAAACACCATGTGAGGTGCAGTTTTTTTTAAAAGAATGTAGAAAAAACAAATCAAACAGTGGCTCAAGTGAAGCGAATGATGTACCCGGTTGTTCGACGTCGCCACTCGCCACCTACTCAATATCGAGAGCCGAGCCAAAACTCAATCACAGCAGAAATACCAAATACATCGATGAGCAGTATGAGCACGGAATAAATTGAACTGTGATGATTAGTTAATATTGCTTCCTATAATTTTTACGATTTTTTACCTTATGTGCATGCCACGATTTTTTCCTTTATTTTGGTATTTTACTTTTTTTTACAAGTGGTAATTTAATTGTACTTAAAACTAAACCTGTAATAATTTGTAACGTTTTTGTGTAATAAAGATATACTCTCTTAAAATGTGTATTATTTTAACCAAGGGAATATTCCCAGTAACATTGGGAATATTCCCGGGAACAATGGGAATATGCCCGGGAGTATTGGGAATTTCCTATACTATGTAAGTTACTCCGTTTATTATCCAGTTACACGGTTTAAGATTTACATTTTAGCGTAATTCCGAAAAATTAAGTTTGTATAAATACACAATTTCAATATTCCCCTATATTCCCTGTCGGTGGGCATATTCCCGGGAATGTTTCCGGGCATATTCCCTCGTAGGGAATATTCCCGGGAACGGCACATCAGTATTCGTGCCATTACTGCTTCTACTTTAATCTGAGTAGCCAAACTTGAACTCTATGAGGCTTATAATATAATAAATTAAGGTGAAGAATATTCAATACTTTTGTAAAGGGGCGTTTTCACAAACCGTTGTTCAAAACACGTTTTTTTAATTCGGACGAGTTTGGAATTGTTCGACTTAGGATCACGAGCTCTTTCAATCCTACTGGGAGAAAAAAAGTGTCCAAAAATGTTTTTTTTTTTCCATTACGCTATCGTTTTTATAGACTTTGTATGGCGATAGCGTAATGGAAGAAATTAAAAATGTACGAAAATTGTGGGACCGTTTTTTTACCTATCAGAATTAAAAGAGCTCGTGATCCTGAGCCTGAGTCGAACAAATCCAAACTTGTCCGAATTCAAAAAAAGTGTTTTGAACAACGGTTTGTGAAAACGCCCAAAGATTTCGTTTATGTTCGCAATTTGAGCTGCCTTTTTAAGTATACCTATCAGATCTATATTTTTTATCAAACTAAAACCGGGAATTTAGGTCATATCCATATTAACTTTTCTACTTGGTATCCCCTGGTGTTGCACCGGGATATCCGACCACTGTTCATGAGAACAGAAAAACAATACATTATTATCAAGTTGACCAAATTTTTTCATAGTAATTTGTATGGGAATTTCAGATGAAAGTCGGCACAGATTCCTGTTACAGGAATGAGCTGATATTTTTTTCCAGAGTGTTTAGGGGTTAAAGAAACTGAATTAGGGGGTAAGCATTATTAATTTCTAAAATTCGTAAAATGTGGGACACTATTAGTTATAAATACCTATTAGATGTCATAAGTGAATTTTTATTACTAATATTTATAAATTATAAATATGGGGAAAAATCGAAATATTTAGTTAATAAATAATTGGATTTGTGTTTTCACAATACATTTAATATTTATAATTCAGATGATTCAAACAAATGTAGACTGTCCTTTTTTTATATGCTTGGGGATCAAGAAAGTGTTAATTTTACCTGAAGGGTGCCGTTAATCTAAACCATACTATATTTTTAAAATTTCTTTGGTATATAAATTCTTTGTTAATGGAGTAATTCAAAAATATGATGTTGTTAATTACATAAAATATTGAGTACTACATAAAAAGTGTAATATATTTTGAATACACGGTGGAATTTAATTGGTGAACAGAAACCCATTTTTCTAATTCAGTAATCGATGGCGGTCACGTTTATGTAGTACTTAAGTGGAACCAAGTTTTTTTTAGCATAATTTTTTTTTATGTTGAAATTAAAATTTATTGTCACCCTACTAATGGTTTAGTTTGAAAAGTTTAATACCTCTTTTCAAACTATCAGCCATAGAAACTTAAAACATAAATGAGCAATAACCACTCACATGCTTTAATTTTTGCGGTAGACTCTATTCCTATGTAAAATAAGAGCTATGCATGGCTGATAGTTTGAAAAGAGGTATTAAACTTTTCAGGCTAAACCATTAGTAGGGTGACAATAAATTTTAATTAAAGTTTAATTTCAACATAAAAATTTGTTATGCTAAAAAAAAACTTGGTTCCACTTAAGTATTACATAAACGTGACCGCCATCGATTACTGAATTATAAAAATGGGTTCCTGTTCACCGATTAAATTCCACCGTGTATTATGCTAAAAAAAAACTTGGTTCCACTTAAGTATTACATAAACGTGACCGCCATCGATTACTGAATTATAAAAATGGGTTCCTGTTCACCGATTAAATTCCACCGTGTATTGAGCTATTTCAAGGTTTTAAAAAAACTGGCTTACATTGCCATATTACAAACTTCAGTTTACTGTCAAACAGTACTAGTTTATACTCGTTATCTCATTATCTGCATTAGTAACCAAGTACAGTCAATACTAATATGTTTACATTTTAGCCTTATCACAGTGCTGTATGGTAGACAATAAAATTGTAGTGTTTGATTCTTGACATGCAATCACACACTTGATATTATGAGAATTACTGGTTGTTAAAAACAATTACCTGGTTCATTACCTTAACTACTATGTTATTATGTTCAGTTGATGTAGTGGCGTAACAATAGGGTGGCAGGGCTGGCAAAATGCCACGGGCCCCCGACCCAAGAGGGCCCCGGCCCAAGAGGCAGTGAATTTAAAATTAAACTAAGTACAATGTGACGATTTTTACTGATAGGGCCCCATCAAAATAAGCCCCAGATGGTATAGTTACGCCACTGGGTTGATGTCAAAGATGAGACTTCCTTGTATCTGCATATGAATAAACTGACAAAGCGGCTTTATGGCAAACGACAAAGTGGGATGTTTTACTAAACTCATTCACATATAATTATAGTTTAATTTCTAAAAATATATTTACACAACCTTAGTCCTTAATTTAAAAGGAATAAAGTCCTGTATACAATTTTTGTCACTTTATTATGACAAGGTACAAATCGCTACGTAAATAATTTTTGAGTGCACGCCGTTGAAATACTTTGGACGCTCGACGCGCCGCTTCACGCCCAGCCGCCCGCTCCGCTCGATCTGACTACTAAGGCCTCTTAGTGAAACTGTATGGGGAGCGAATATGCTAGGGCATTTTCACTTTTAGGGACACCCAATTAAAGAGACATTAAAAATCCTTAATCGTAGTCTGGTTCGTAACGACAATTAAGTACGATATCCGATAGGAATATAAGCATAGTAAATTGCCAACGAGTGCTACGCGCTACGCTCGTAGCCGATCCCGTGATTTTTCCGCTTTGTAGCGAAAATAGATCTCCCACACTCACAGAAAACTCCCCTCGGGAGTTCCCGCCGCTCAATGTGTTAATTGTCGTTACAAACCTAACTAAAATTAAAGTTTATAATTTCACGCTAATTGGGTGTCCTCAAAACTGAAAAACCTCGCTTACATAATCTGAATTTTCCAGTGTCCTCCCTACAGTCTGCCAAGGCTGCAGCATCACAATGCCGGAGCTTCACCACGCAGCTGACCGAACAACAGCAGGAGATACAGCAGCTGGCACGAGACTTCTCCAAGGAGCACCTCAAGCCGCAGGCCTCCAAGCTTGACCTGAAAGCCAGGTTCCCGTTTGAACCTGTAAGTAAACTGCCTTGACTTAACTGCAGAGGCCCTTTATACCTGTATCCTCGTAAGGGTCAATCTAATTTTGAATGTTGTTGTTTGTAAAAATAGATGAATTATGAATTTCATTTAGTGCTTCGGAAAATCGACTCACATTATAGATATCAGTCCACTGCTGGACAAAGGATTATTATATGTGTCACGTCATCATAGCGTAGCATTTGCCGGTAAATACTACGCTACGATGACGTGACAATAGTACATTGTACATCAAGGGAGGTAAGTACGGAATTACTAACGAGAGTGTTAGAAGTGTCTTTTAATGACTCGAATTAGTATTCCGCTACCGACCGTGATGCATACAATGATTTTCATCACAATTGACGATAAAAAATAAGTTTTAAGACAACATATTATGAAATGCCGTACTGACATTTCTATTACTGCCTAGATTTCACTTTTCCCTTACTCCCGCAAGCAATGGCGCGCTTAGATAGCAAATGTGATGAAAAATATATTCTTACTGCCGTCACCACGCGGCGTAAAAAATCGATTAAATTTATATTAATTTCGGTTTTTCTTTTTTAATTTCTGTCGTAACAGCTAGCTTAAAAAACAGCCATCATCATCTATTAATTTATCTCCGCTCGGCAACCTAATCCCAATTAGCGTAGGCACAAGCCTTTGCGAAAGCAACTGCCAATCCTTTTAATCGAAGGAAGAATTTAGGCCTTGTATGGATATAGCTCTAGGTTCGTTACAATGTGTAACTTTACCAACTAGGTAAAGATCACATGATATTTCGTACATCATTTTCTAAAAACACATTGCCAGGGCTTAAAGTTAACCTACCTGACTATTACCCTACCTGGGTGTAAATGTGTGGTATGTTTTTGTAGCCTACAGAACATATTACAATAATATTTTTCAGTTCCACTTTTATTATCTGAACTGTATCAAGGTTCTTTTATCTCCATAACAGTGTTTCTACCATGGAAAGGTTACTATTGTTTAGATAAAAAGTATTCTTAATGATAAGAAACATTGTACTTATATGCACGGAGAGCTGACGACGGAAATAGGTTTGCTATCGATAGAGCAACTAAATCCCTGTAGTTAGTGTGTCATACTATCGTTATTAATTGATCTCGACGGTTGGCAGCTGGTCACCGGTGGTGATACCAATACCCCAATTTATACTCCTGGTAATGTTATGTTCGAATTAAATATATATTTATATATGAATTGCATACCTTTGACTGATTTTACAATTCTGTTTTTTGCCCCACGACTACTACACATAACGATAATGATAGTATGGAGTATGGCACATTAACTAGAGGGATTTCATATTTCATCGCTCCATTTAATGCAAACCTATTTATTATACTAGCTCTTATACCAATAGATGAATTATTATATCTTATAGATAAGTACTACGCTGAAAGTGGCTTTATATCTTTAAAATAAGGTAGGTTCTCTATTGCTGATTATGATAATACAAGAGACGAGAAAAGTCAAATATGAAATAACTGATAATAAATAAATAAAATAAAATAAAATAAATATCTTATTTTGGAAATCTATAACATATTTTCTTATTTAGATAATTATGGTAAACACACAACATTAGCGATTCCATGGTCTCTGTAATTTATCCATATTTATTTTTATTTAGTCATAAAGATTGTAGCGAGTAATTTAATTGAAATTTAGTAGTTATGGACCAATCTATCATTATTGATATTCGACTCCATGTTAAGCCTGCAAGGAATATAGGAGTCCGATTATTTGGTGGGGTTTTCTTTCCGATAAAATGAATTACATTTTATCAGTATCACGTATTATGATAAGAATTTGCTTAGCCATTGTTATAAGCCTAATTCTAATCTACATACTTTACTATAAGTAGTAAAGTCATGACAACTTTCAGATATTTAAAATTATGTAAAGTTATGTAAACACGTGACTAGGTCATTCAGCCGATGATATAATACGTGATAAGAGGTAATAAAAAAGCGAGACAACGCTACGCATTATTCACGCTCATCGTAAATCTCACGAGTGCAAGTGAGAGGGTAGAATGAAATGATTTATTGCCACGATGCTCGGATCAGATGGCAATGGTCGTACAATATAAGGTCGCCCACTTTAACGTGGCAAGTAAAAACAAGCCCTTAAGTTAAGTTCACCGTTCATTCATCATCAGCCTATCTCAGTTCACTGCTGGACGCAAGCCTCGCCTCTCTTTGGGCAAGTAGATTTGCGATCGCAGTAATATGTCCACTATGATGACGCTGCTGCCCATCATCAAAAAGGATGATCAGTGACACTTCAATCCCTTAGTCGACTCTTACGACACCCGCGGGAAGAGTTGGGGCGGTGACAAATGAATTCTTGCTGCCGTCACCATACGGTACACCGTTCAGTATGATCCAGCAATTGTATACGAGTAAGAGCTCATTATAGGGGTAAAGTAGGTACTTACTGCGGTAAAACGCAGCAATTAGAATTACAATGAACTGGAGTTGCCACTTTTTACCATTTATATTTAGAGTCAAATGGTAAAACGTGGCAATACCAGTTTTAGATTAATCCTTATTAATATGAGGGTAAGACTCACCATGTTTCCCATAGTCTATATTTAAGGCTCATTTCTAAACTGTCAAATGTTTATATTTAGAAATCGGCAACTTTAGATTTTACTATTGCGCCACTTGGGAAAATATGAATTCCCTATTTATGTAAAAACTATTCCAAAACCGTTAAAGGTCGCTTCTATATTTCCAGATAAAGAAGCTAACAAACTTAGGCCTCATGGGGGCGTGCGTGGACTCCGACTACGGAGGCCTAGGTCTCGACTACCTCTCCCTAGCCCTGGCAGTGGAGGAGGTCTCCCGCGGCTGCGCCAGCACCGGCATGATCCTGTCCATCCATAACTTCCTGTTCGCGAACCTGGTTAACGAGCGGGGCACGCCGGAGCAGAAGGAACTGTTCCTTAGGGATTACACGGCGGGGTCTATTGGGTGCTTCGCGCTGAGTGAACCAGGTTAGTTAGAGATGTAATATAATATAATATTGTAGCCTATATAATGTCCCACTGCTGGGCACAGGCCTCCTCTCATGTATGAGAGAAATTGGGATATAGTCCCCACGCTGGCCCCAAGCGGGCTGAGAACTTCACATACACCTTTGAATTTCTTCGCGGATGTATGCAGGTTTCCTCACGATGTTTTCCTTCACCGTAAGCTAACGGTAAATATCATCTGAGATTCCGTACATAAGTTTCGGAAAAAGTCATTGGTACGTGCCAGGATTTGAACCCACTACCTTTGGATTGAAAGTCAAACGTCTAAACCACTGAGTCACCACCGCTTCAGTTTCAGTTAGAGATAGGGCTCAAAAATGTATAGCAGCAGGGTCATTTGCAGAAAAAGTGTACCTTTTAATGTCACGAAAATAAGTATGTAAATTGAGATTTCTCAGTCTAGTTACTCCCATACTAAAGGTATGAAAAATTCTGTAACAAATTTGAGATTTTTTTTATCAGTTTTGTTACATTTCGTTTCATACATTTAGTATGGGAGTAACTAAACTGAGTAATCTCAATTTACATACTTATTTTCGTGACATTAGGGAAATACTTTTTTTGTTTCATAACTGAATATCGCAAATCCATGATCGCAATTTTTTTTTTCAAATGACCCAGCAAGCGGATACATAGCCTTATCGTACAAGAACAGCCGCGTACAGTAGGGTTAGCACATAATTGAAGCGACAGTATCTCGCGGCGACATAATCCGTATCATAATATCCGTCCCTGATTTATTAACATAGTAAAAGACTGTATCGTCATTCGTCCTATTTGTCAGTGAATGATTTATGTAGCGTTCTAAGTACAATTTCAACCACGTTTATTATTTTTAATCTGGAAAAGGATTTTTAATAGTTCTTTCCGCCAGGTGCGGGCAGTGACGTAGCCAACATAAAAACTACGGCCAGACGTGATGGTGACCACTGGATCCTCAACGGCAAGAAGAGCTGGGTCACCTCCGCGATAGAGGGACAGGCCACCGCAGTCTTCGCCACTTTCGACCCGGCCCTACGGCACAAGGGACTCGCATGTGAGTTGTGGCTCCACAGTCTACGTAAATTATAAAGTCGGTTGTGTTGTCAATATAAAGTATATCAAAAGCTGGTCACCTCCGCGATAGAGGAACAGGCTACCGCAGTCTTCGCCACTTTCGACCCGGCGGACACAAGGGACTTGCATGTGAGTTGTGGCTCCACAGTCTACGTAAATTATAGAGTCGGTTGTGTTGTCAATATAAAGTATATCAAATGCTGGTCACCTCCGCGATAGAGGGCCAGGCCACCGCAGTCTTCGCCACTTTCGACCCGGCCCTACGGCACAAGGGACTTGCATGTGAGTTGTGGCTCCACAGTCTACGTAAATTATGAAGTCGGTTGTGTTGTCAATATAAAGTATATCAAATGCTGGTCACCTCCGCGATAGAGGGCCAGGCCACCGCAGTCTTCGCCACTTTCGACCCGGCACTGCGGCACAAGGGACTTGCATGTGAGTTGTGGCTCCACAGTCTACTGTTGTCAATATAAAGTATATCAAATGCTGGTCACCTCCGCGATAGAGGGCCAGGCCACCGCAGTCTTCGCCACTTTCGACCCGGCCCTACGGCACAAGGGACTTGCATGTGAGTTGTGACTCCACAGTCTACGTAAATTATGGAGTCGGTTGTGTTGTCAATATAAAGTATATCAAATGCTGGTCACCTCCGCGATAGAGGGACAGGCCACCGCAGTCTTCGCCACTTTCGACCCGGCCCTACGGCACAAGGGACTTGCATGTGAGTTGTGGCTCCACAGTCTACGTCAATTATGGAGTCGGTTGTGTTGTCAATATAAAGTATATCAAATGCTGGTCACCTCCGCGATAGAGGGACAGGCTAACGCACTCTTTGCCACATTCGACACGGCGCTTCGACACAAGGGACTTGCATGTGAGTTGTGGCTCCACAGTCTACGTAAATTATGGAGTCGGTTGTGTTGTCAATATAAAGTATATCAAATGCTGGTCACCTCCGCGATAGAGGGACAGGCTACCGCAGTCTTCGCCACTTTCGACCCGGCGCTGCGACACAAGAGACTCGCATGTGAGTTGTGGCTCCACAGTCTACGTAAATTATGGAGTCTGTTGTGTTGTCATTATAAAGTATATCAAATGCTGGTCACCTCCGCGATAGAGGGCCAGGCCACCGCAGTCTTCGCCACTTTCGACCCGGCGCTGCGACACAAGGGACTCGCATGTGAGTTGTGGCTCCACAGTCTACGTAAATTATGGAGTCTGTTGTGTTGTCAATATAAAGTATATCAAATGCTGGTCACCTCCGCGATAGAGGGACAGGCTACCGCAGTCTTCGCCACATTCGACCCGGCGGACACAAGGGACTTGCATGTGAGTTGTGGCTCCACAGTCTACGTAAATTATGGAGTCGGTTGTGTTGTCAATATAAAGTATATCAAATGCTGGTCACCTCCGCGATAGAGGGCCAGGCCACCGCAGTCTTCGCCACTTTCGACCCGGCGCTGCGGCACAAGGGACTTGCATGTGAGTTGTAGCTCCACAGTCTATGTAAATTATAGAGTCGGTTGTGTTGTCAATATAAAGTATATCAAATGCTGGTCATCTCCGCGATAGAGGGGCAGGCTACCGCACTCTTTGCCACATTCGACCCGGCGGACACAAGGGACTTGCATGTGAGTTGTGGCTCCACAGTTACGTAAATTATAGAGTCGGTTGTGTTGTGAATGGGTCATTGTCAGATTTAGGTTATCGTCTTTTCGGTGGACATGCCTAAAGTTAAAGAATTCCAGGATGCTTAGACAAGTTGCCAATCGCTAACGCTTAATCGTCAATCGTAAACGAAAGGCAGCTAACTATCTTTGTCGCACTAATATGAAAGAGTGACAGAGAGGGAAAACTACGATACGCTACTAAGCGTAAGCGATTGGCAACTTTGCTAAGCATCCTGTACTAATTTTGGGATAAAACAATTGACGGTATACAACTAGGTTCCCCGGTCTATAGCCCTATGCAAGTATGCAATCTAATTGTAACATAGATTTATAAAAGCTGTTAACTTTTGACCACCAAGTGGATAACTTATGTTTTTCGGACTGACAATGACCCGAATATAAAGTATATCAAATGGTGGTCACCTCCGCGATAGAGGGCCAGGCTACTGCCCTCTTCGCCACTTTCGACCCGGCACCGCGGCACAAGGGACTCGTATGTAAGTTGTAGCTAGGGCTGTCATTCGTCCAGGTTTCTCCGGATTGGTCCTAGTTTGGAAGCCGTCCGTGGGCTGCCGGGGGAGGGAGTATCCAAAAAATGTCCGGACACTTTTTATGAGTTGAATGTGACAAAACACCTAATTCAATTTAAGTGTTTACATTATTGCGTGAAAAGTGAGATTTACTCGTTTTTTTGAGTCTTTGTATGATGTCAAAACTTATTATATTAAAAAATGCCGTGAAAAATATAATTCTTTTTCTCGAAATCGAAGTGAAAATCAGAGTCTAAAACAAGGCCATGAATGTCCATTTTTAGTACAGATGGTGCCTTTTTTAGGCTCTAGTGCGAGAAGTGGGTCATTTTACGTCAGGTCCAAAACTTCGGAGGGCCATCTGTACTAAAAAACGTCGTACGAGACACGTGCAAAAACGAAATTCGTAACTCGTGTCGATTTAAAACATCGCCACTCGTTTCGAATTTCATGTTTTTCGCACTTGTGTCGTGTCGTAATACTCGTAATGTACTATTTTAGCCTCATCTACTATTTTGGTCCTTGCTTTGCTCAGACCAAAAAATGGCCTTGGGTAAAAATGGGTCACTTTATAGTTTTCAGTCTTCGATTTACCTAATACTTGTGTTATAAATTATAATAAATGTGACGCGAAATAGACGTTTGAAGTAGATGTAGGCATTCCATCAACCAGTAGACAAGACCAGTAGTTGTTTTTTAAATACCTGTATACATATGAATGTGTAGGTAGCTAATTATTTTATGTTAACTAGGTTTCCTGGTTCCGCTGGACGCTGAAGGTGTCTTTAAAGGGAACAAGGAATCACTTATTGGCGTCAGGTATGTTTAACTTGTTCCATACCATTTTCAAGTCTTACTTTTTAAATTACATCCTTATTTAGATTTTGATGTGGTGACGGTCTGACGGTACTAATAATGTTACCGAATATTACAATAAATAGGTACCTACTAAAAGTAAAACTTCAGTATTCTTCATCTGTCTTCTTTTTATCTCGTAATAATAGCCTCCTAAGGCCCATAGTCCTATTTGTAGGACTTATTAACATCGAACGAATTAAATTAGAACAGAGTTGCATTTGTTTTACATCGTAAAATTTTCGAACACGATAAAATCAAGTTTAACTCCTGAAATTCAATGTTTTTTTTGATATATCTCTTGTTTGACTGACGCTTAGGATGGGAGAATTTTCTAGTTATTAGATGAATTTATACTTGAATTTATATCCTCGTAAGGTCCAGCCATACATGAGAAATATCCAAAAATTGTCATTGTCATTTTTACCCACTCGACAAGCAATAAAAGTTGATTTTAGTTTGTTCGAGACAAAATTTACAAGTCAAAACAAATACAACTCTGTTCTAATTCAATATAATTGTTTGTTAGATGAGAATAAGTATTACAGGTAGGACCATATGCCTTACGAGATTACATAATTTTATTATGACATAATAAGAGCTTTGCCTGAGTGTGACCGTCCATTTCTTCTTTTGTATCGTCCCCAAACCCGCTCACAAAAGGAGCTTATAAAACAGCAGTGAAGCGTGTGTCACAGGGCGGCGACGGCCTGCGACCTCACGCTGGAAGAGGTTCGACTCCCGGCGTCCAGTCTCGTGGGGGAAGCAGGGGAGGGGTTCAAGATAGCCATGGCGCAGTTGGACCAAGGGAGGATTGGCATAGCGGCGCATGCTGTGGGTGAGTGACTTTATCTTCAGACGTTGAATGTAGTAAACACATGTTGATAGAGGTTCGACTCCCGGCGTCCAGTCTTGTGGGGGAAGCAGGGGAGGGGTTCAAGATAGCCATGGCGCAGTTGGACCAAGGGAGGATTGGCATAGCGGCGCATGCTGTTGGTGAGTGACTTTATCTTCAGTCGTTGATAGTAAACACATGTTGATAGAGGTTCGACTCCCGGCGTCCAGTCTCGTGGGGGAAGCAGGGGAGGGGTTCAAGATAGCTATGGCGCAGTTGGACCAAGGGAGGATTGGCATAGCGGCGCATGCTGTTGGTGAGTGACTTTATCTTCAGTCGTTGAATGTAGACACATGTTGATAGAGGTTCGACTCCCGGCGTCCAGTCTTGTGGGGGAAGCAGGGGAGGGGTTCAAGATAGCCATGGCGCAGTTGGACCAAGGGAGGATTGGCATCGCGGCGCATGCTGTTGGTGAGTGACTTTATCTTCAGTCGTTGAATATAGTAAACATATGTTGATAGAGGTTCGACTCTCGGCGTCCAGTCTCGTGGGGGAAGCAGGGGAGGGGTTCAAGATAGCTATGGCGCAGTTGGACCAAGGGAGGATTGGCATAGCGGCGCACGCTGTTGGTGAGTGACTTTATCTTCAGTCGTTGAATGTCATAAACATATGTTGATAGAGGTTCGACTCTCGGCGTCCAGTCTTGTGGGGGAAGCAGGGGAGGGGTTCAAGATAGCTATGGCGCAGTTGGACCAAGGGAGGATTGGCATAGCGGCGCATGCTGTTGGT
>JALPQI010013253.1:0-39117 GCA_025490895.1 Thaumatotibia leucotreta
TATGTGGAAATTATTGTTAATCAGCTTATTAATGCACCGTTTAAATTTTCACCCCGGTTGTAGGCCACACACTGTATAAACAACTCTTTTCTTTGTAGAGGTAGTGTCATTTGTTGTGTTAACAGTAGTACTTTCAAATCCCTTTCTGATTCCGTTCCGGTTTGATAATAGCTCATAATGGACAGAATACATAGAGCCAAGTTTGTTCACGTCTCTTGAATCAACCTGATTGATTGATTCGTTTATTTTAATACCTATAGATATCAAATCCCAGCTTGTAATAATTAATTACAATGATTTCTAAACAATTTACGTAAGTAATTAAATTTGAAGTCACCTGCGACCTTTATTTTACATTGGGGTGAATACTTAAAGTCATACAGAAGTCATTAGCCGAATTGATAACAACGATACATTATTAATTCTTGGTATTAAGATAGATAAAAAAGAATAAGTTAATTAGATTTATTTCCAAGAAAATTCATTAGCTGAATGCTCCTAAGAAGTAATATTGCAGACACATCAAATGCATTTTACAAAGCCGTTTTATGTTTATCCAGTAGCCATACCATGAATAAACGTAAAGTATTCTATATAGTACTGGAGTGAGCGTAATGCACTGCTTTACCTATCGAGTGAATGTTTACGTAAACTATACTTTCCACCTCATGGAACGGCTACAGACAATCTCCATAAAACTGTCTCAACTCACCTGGCACAAACACTTACAAGAGAATAGACAAAGGGGTCGTAGATTCAAATCCACGATAGTGATCTCCAATTTAACTTTAGCGATTCGAGTTTTGCTCAACAATACAAGTGCAGGACGCAACTCGTTAACTTTTCCAATATATTCGAGATCCGTGTAGCGCGCTGCGCTGTGACGTGTCTCGTTTTTGAACTCTGGGTTAAGGCACATTTTATGGCTCACATGCATGAAAAAGGGATGTAAAGTAATACCCCATTAATAAATGTATCCTAACTTAACAAGCCGCTATATATTGTTTGTCCATTTCGTTCTTATAGACATACTGATAAGATCGAAAGGGACAAATAATACTTAACGGCATGCTAAGTTAGAAGACTTTTACGTATAAACGGGATAGTCTGTAGGATTTTTTTTAACAAACTAGAAGAATGACTTATTATACCCAAGGGCTTAAGCGTTATTTAAAAACGTTATCATATCGTTAATAAACCTTGTTTTATTTTTGTCAAGGTCATGCACATTTGCCACAAGGAGTAGAGTAGTCTTCGGTAGTTCCTTACATGAATTTCGGTGTGTCAGAATTTTGGCATAATTGTCGTGTTTCTTATTTTATTTGGAGTTCCGATAGCTGTAAATTTAAGTAAATATAAGAAGACAATTACAAGAACTCGCAGACAGATAGATTTTATACTTATGTAAAGGGTAAAGTTAGGCACTAAAACGCCAACCACACAAAACCAAAAATATTTCCCTTCTCTTCTAGGATTAATCCAATAACAGGTTGTCGTTTAATTTTTCAAAAAGTAGCTATTTATGATGTATTAAAGTTTTTTTTATAGTTTTAGACCGGCTGGTATTTGTGAAACAATGCCATTGACAATGAGGGTAGAGAGATACCTATTGTAGAAAAATTAAAGAAAAAAAAACCTTTTTAAAAACAAGCTTTTATTATTTGTTTATAAAATGAACTAAAAAGTTAAAAATAAATTAATTCTAAAAAGAAATATAACACTTTGTAACTTGATTGTAACCTTTAACGACAAATAAGCGTCTTCGTCTAGGACAAAATAATTCCATATTGTACAAATTTATTTAATTTTAACACTAAAACTTTTCACCATACATAATTATTCAATCTCGTCCCCCCTCTTTACCATAGTCCCCATTTATAAATGAAAGCGTGTTACATTTAATACAACACAACATTTTCCTCAAGCTATCACAATGTAACACGCTTTCATTTATAAATGGGGACTA
This sequence comes from Thaumatotibia leucotreta, assembly GCA_025490895.1. NCBI lineage: Eukaryota > Metazoa > Arthropoda > Insecta > Lepidoptera > Tortricidae > Thaumatotibia > Thaumatotibia leucotreta. Next base: position 1,967 of record JALPQI010013253.1, read on the forward strand.
TGATAAAGAGGGGGGACGAGATTGAATAATTATGTATGGTGAAAAGTTTTAGTGTTAAAATTAAATAAATTTGTACAATATGGAATTATTTTGTCCTAGACGAAGACGCTTATTTGTCGTTAAAGGTTACAATCAAGTTACAAAGTGTTATATTTCTTTTTAGAATTAATTTATTTTTAACTTTTTAGTTCATTTTATAAACAAATAATAAAAGCTTGTTTTTAAAAAGGTTTTTTTTTTCTTTAATTTTATTTTTAACTTTTTAGTACCTCTATTTTTAATTCGAGATTTACTACGACGTAGTTCGCAGCGCGTAGCAGCGTTATTCCGTTATGAAGTCCGTAGTTCGTTCACATGATATGTAATATGTACTGATTTAAATATCAATAATGTTGAAATTATGTGATCACTTGTTAGATATTTGTAACGTTTCTCATTCTATCCATTTCTTTTAATGCATCAACATTACAAGGTTTCTTCGACGTCAACTTGGAGCAGTCAAGTTCTTCGATTTGAAGACCTGCTAAAGACCTAACTCGGCTTAAAGCTACATAAGCTTGACCAGCAGCGAACTATTTGGAGCCTAGATAAATAACAGCATGATCTACAGTATAGTTCCCTGCATTTTATGCACAGTTGAAGCCCAAGACAAGACAATCGGGAGCATTCTTCTTTCAGCTGTGCCGTGATTAACATACCATTCAGCCCTCGGCACGTGCTCACCTTGGCATTGGGTCATCCATCCAATCAATCATATATAATTAATATGGGACGAAAGCAAGAGACTCGTCAAGACAAATCAAACGAGACCAAACTCGCCCAAGTAACAAAATTCTCCTGTAGTGCACAGTTTATAGGCTTACAGCACTAGTACCTCTCTCTTAGTGGTTCTAGGTTTTACCACAAACCTGATAACAGGTTCCACGGAGTTTGTTTAGTTTTATAGTACATCTGTTCTTATAAGCTGACTAATAGCCGTGTATAGAAAGAAATTATAGACGCAGTAAAGGTTAAGAAGGCCTATAAAAGTGGTGCAAAGGTGTAAATACACTTGAGAATACATACTCCAGTAAGTTTCGTATATAAAGTACGCGTATAAAATGGGCCCTTTTCCGTCGTTGAAAATTTTTACTAGCCTATTATAGACTTGGCTCCGGAACCACTACAAAACCACATTTTGTTACTTGGGCGATGGGGTTGTCGTCGTTTAATTACGGAGTTCCTATGGCCACCTTCCTTCCGGCTCCAACATCAGACCCTGGTTACCATATAGTATCAAAGTACTCGTCAAGACTAATCCAATGAGCCCAAGCTCGATAGGGTTGCGTCGTTTAATTACGGAGTTCCTATGGCCACCTTCCGGCTCCAACATCAGAAGTCTTTGCCCCGGAGTATAGTTACCATATAGTATCAAAGTACTCGTCAAGACTAATCCAATGAGCCCAAACTCGATGGGGTTGCGTCGTTTAATTACGGAGTTCCTGTGGCCACCTTCCGGCTCCATCATCAGACCCTGGTTACCATATAGTATCAAAGTACTTGTCAAGACGAATCTAATGAGCTCAAACTCGATAGGGTTGCGTCGTTTAATTACGGAGTTCCTATGGCCACCTTCCGGCTCCAACATCAGACCCTGGTTACCATATAGTATCAAAGTACTCGTCAAGACTAATCCAATGAGCCCAAACTCGATGGGGTTGCGTCGTTTAATTACGGAGTTCCTATGGCCACCTTCCGGCTCTATCATCAGACCCTGGTTACCATATTTTTTTTTATACCGCGTCGGTGGCAAACAAGCATACGGCCCGCCTAATGGAAAGCAGTCACCATATCCTATGGGCGCCTGCAACCCCAGGGGTGTCACATGCGCGTTGCCGACCCAATAAGAACTTGTACACTCCTCTTTTGAAGAACCCCAGACCGTAGTCCAACGGGAAAACCTCTGCAGGGAGCTCATTCCACAGATGGACCGTCCGCGGGAGGAAGTTCCTCTGAAACCGCAGGGTGCGCGACCATTTAGGTTGCAAGGTGTGAGGATGAGCGCCCAGTCGGTGGCGAGCGGTGCGATGATGAAAAGTCGACGTTGGCATCATGTCGAACAGTTCTTCAGAGCACAACCCATTGTACAGACGATAGAACACACATAAGAAGGCGAAGTCTCTCCTTAGATTTAAGGGTTCAATACCGCCTGTGAGTCTGGGATCGTCGACTATTCGGACAGCTCGTCTCTGAACCGAGTCAAAGGGTGCAAGCTGCTATACAGGTGCTCCTGCCCAGAGGTGACAGCAATACTCCATATGGGGTCTGACTTGCGACTTATATAACAGAAGTCTTTGCCCCGGAGTAAAGTATCCCCTCGCTTTATTGAGCACACCGAGCTTTTTGGATGCCAGCGTAGCTTTTCCCTCTAGGTGACATATAGTACCAAAGTACTCGTCAAGACTAATCCAATGTGCTCAAACTCGATAGGGTTGCGTCGTTTAATTACGGAGTTCCTATGGCCACCTTCCGGCTCCATCATCAGACCCTGATTACCATATAGTATCAAAGTACTCGTCAAGACTAATCTAATGAGCTCAAACTCGATAGGGTTGCATCGTTTAATTACGGAGTTCCTATGGCCACCTTCCGGCTCCATCATCAGACCCTGATTACCATATAGTATCAAAGTACTCGTCAAGACTAATCCAATGAGCCCAAACTCGATAGGGTTGCGTCGTTTAATCACGGAGTTCCTATGGCCACCTTCCGGCTTCATCATCAGACCCTGGTTACCATATAGTATCAAAGTACTCGTCAAGACTAATCCAATGAGCCCAAACTCGATGGGGTTGCGTCGTTTAATTACGGAGTTCCTATGGCCACCTTCCGGCTCCATCATCAGACCCTGGTTACCATATAGTATCAAAGTACTTGTCAAGAGGAATCTAATGAGCTCAAACTCGATAGGGTTGCATCATTTAATTACGGAGTTCCTATGGCCACCTTCCAGCTCCATCATCAGATCAGCTCTATGTCACAATAACATTGCATTGTCATCCGGTTTATACATGCATTCTAAATTTCAGCTCAATCGGAAACCGGGAAGTGGATCAAATTTAAGTTGCAAGATTTGATTACAGAACGACAGACAACGGGACAGGTGAAACTAAATAAAAGCTTGTAAAAACATCCGCAGATCCCCTACTACCGTCTCCGTTTATCACTGGTTTATTTCCTTACACCCTCAAGACAAATGTAAACAATCCACAAACCGATTTCGTCCCATCACCGTGTCATTGACCCCCGTTTTAAAACCCCGTTCATGATTGGATCTGTGTAGAGTGTAGGACAAACATGAACACCGCCTTCGATCTGCCCCTTTGCGATTTGCGACGTGGCTATATTTTTGGCTGATGTTTGGCTGTATTTGTGACGTCATAATCGCAACTAGCGCCCTACTGAAGGTTGTATTAAAAATATAACCAAATGGCAAAAAAAAAAACAAATTATTTTCACAGTAAAAATATTCAATGAAAGTATTGTATCAATCAATCAATCAATCAATATATTTATTTGCTAGAATACATAATACAGGTTCTGGTACAAGATTTTAAGGTACAGTGGATACAGTATTCAGTCTAGTAAAGACATGCAAATGCAGAGATTTGTGGACTATATAAAAAACAGAAACAACGACACTTACAAAACGATTAAGTCAAGAGAGAGAGAAATAATAAAAAAAAATACAACCAATTCAATTCACCAATGTCAAAAAGAAAATACAATATCAATAAATTAAAAAAAAAAAAATAATACAATATCACAATATCAACGAATATTATATTTAATAGAGTTTGGTACAATAGATCCCTATATTGAGATCTCTGCTCTCTAGCTAACACATCTGTCCTGCGTCTAAAGAGTTCAGGATGTTTTTTGACAAACTGACAAGCTTTCTTTATATACATGTATGGCAATGGTAAAATATTGAATTCTTTAAACAGCGGCCTGTGGTCGTCGATGTTCCAGATATTGGCTATGGCCCGGATGCACTTTTTTTGTCTAAGAAAGGCTCTACTCACATCGACAGAATTTCCCCAAAGCAACAGCCCGTAGTTTAGCAATGAAGAAACATAACCATGTGTTCCGGCCCAGCAGCAATACTACGGGCCTACAAAGGTTGCCCATCATTATTCATCAGGCGCTAAAGCTATACCGAAGGAAAATTAGTGTCTAAAACTGTCTTGTCACTTGCAATCCAATCTTGTTGTAACGAGCACGAATATTAAATTAAAATTATTATATCTACAAATGTGGTTTATATGAAGATTCCTTATGTCTGGACGAGACATAAAATGGTGGCCCATGAAAAATAATCACAAATAAGTAATTGGAAGAAAAGAAGACATTGAAACACAGCTGCTCCGTGTTCCTGCTTCATCGCCGCGTTATTGCGCTGAAACAAAAGGGTCGAAAAGTGGAGTTATGGACTAGCTGAGGCGAAGCTTATCAACGTATGGATGTCTAGAATCACGTAGAAGACCAGTGAGGCAGCAAAAGTTTCACACTTCTAGGGCAATCTACAAGAAAAAGATAAGTGCCTTGGGTTCCTTTGTCCTTCCTAAATTGTAACAAATAACTAATTTTATCATAAAATACAAAGTAAAATCATTGAATATATCTTCCATTTGTTGAATAAAATAGTGATTTCCCAAATTATACGTAAATTTTCATGTTTTAAGAACAAAGAAATACATTACTGTAACGGTACTTACGGGTACCCACATACCTACTACAAAAAAAAAACAAGTTAGTTTTACGTCATCATCATCATCATCATCTCAGCCATAAGACGTCCACTGCTGAACATAGGCCTCCCCTCTGGACCTCCACATGTACCGGTTAGATGCGACCTGCATCCAGCGTGTCCCGGCGACCTTCATAAGGTCGTCTGTCCATCTTGTGGGTGGACGTCCTACGCTGCGTTTGCCTAGCCGTGGTCTCCACTCGAGTACTTTTCGACCCCATCGACCATCTGCTCTGCGTGCAATGTGGCCTGCCCATTGCCACTTCAGCTTACTAATCCGGAGGGCTATGTCAGTAACTTTAGTTCGCCTACGGATCTCCTCATTTCTGATTCGATCACGCAGAGAAACTCCGAGCATAGCCCTCTCCATAGCTCTTTGAGCGACTCTGAGTTTAGAGATGAGGCCGATGGTGAAGGACCACGTTTCGGCGCCGTAAGTCATCACTGGTAACACACATTGATTGTAGACTTTCGTCTTAAGGCACTGAGGTATGTCGGACGAAAAGACATCGCGTAGTTTCCCGAACGCTGCCCAACCGAGTTGGATTCGGCGGTTGACCTCTTTCTCGAAGTTGGACCCACCTAATTGGACTACTTGTCCTAGGTAGATGTACGAGTCAACAACTTCGAGTACCGAGTTTTCAACAGAAACCGGGGTGAGCACAACATTGGCATTTGACATAACTTTCGTCTTATCCATGTTCATTTTCAAGCCCACCCGTTGAGAAACTCGGTTAAGGTCATTGAGCATTTTGCTGAGTTCCTCCATCGACTCTGCCATGACTACGATATCGTCGGCAAACCGAAGGTGAGTGATGTTTTCGCCGTTCACATTGATGCCAAGTCCTTGCCATTCCAGGAGCTTAAAGGCATCTTCCATTGCGGCAGTAAACAGTTTCGGAGATATAACATCTCCCTGCCTTACGCCTCTTCGCAACGGAATAGCCTTCGTAGTCTGCTCCTGTACTCGGACCGACATTGTGGCGTTGCTATACAAACACTTCAACACTTCGATGTACCGATAGTCAATGTGGCATCGCTGAAGAGACTCAAGCACTGCCCATATTTCTACCGAATCGAAGGCTTTTTCATAGTCCACAAACGCTAAGCATAATGGCAAGTTATACTCCTCGGTCTTCTGTATAACTTGTCGCAGCGTATGTATGTGGTCTATGGTACTATAGCCTTTTCGGAATCCAGCTTGTTCGGGAGGCTGGAAGTCATCAAGTCTGTATTCGAGACGGTTCGTGATGACCCTTGAAAACAGTTTATAAACATGACTCAGAAGCGTGATGGGTCTATAGTTCTTCAAAAGGCTGTTATCACCTTTTTTGAAAAACAGCACCACCTCGCCTCGGTTCCATGCTTCAGGCGTTTTGCCCTCGGACAAGACGGAATTAAAGAGCTTCTGGAGGACTTTAAGAACCGGTGTTCCACCCGCTCTCAGAAGCTCTGAAGTGATTCCGTCATCGCCCGGCGCCTTGTTGTTTTTAAGCTGCTTCAGGGCCATCCTAATCTCGTACAGACTGATGTCCGGGATATCCTCGGTGTAGTGTCGGGACAGCTTGGCTCTTGGATCTCCTACCAAACTGTCAACGGGCTTTGCGACCGAAGTATATAACTGTCCATAGAACCTCTCGATCTCACCTAAAACCTCTGCTTTTGTTGACGCTATGCTGCCATCTCCCCGTTTCAGCTTTGTCAGCTGGCTTTGCCCAATAGACTTGTCCTTTGCGAACACTTTGGAGCCTTGGTTTCGCTCGATTGTCTCTTTAACACGGTTAGTATTAAAGAGACGCACGTCATGTCGCAAGGACTTGGATATGCGTCTATTGAGCTGCCTATATGACTCCGCGTCATGCGAAGATTGCAGCTGTAGCGAGCGTCGTTCAGCCATGAGGTTTAAAGTTTGAACGGTCAGTTTTTGAGGTCTATCTTTACGGCGTGGTCTAAAAAATTTAGACCCTACCATATGGACAGTTTGTACTAGCCCGTCGTTGATCTCGTCCACTGATGCCAAGTCCTCAAGGCAAGCAAAGCGGTTAGAGAGCTCAAGTTGAAAGCTTTCGGGGTTTTGGATATGGGCTCGAGTGGGACGGAGCGTAGACTTCATCAGGCTGGACCTTTCAAGTTTAACATTGATATTCAGTGAGCCCCTGACGATTCGATGATCGCTACCGGTTTTCACCCTGTTGATCACAGACACATCACTGAATATACGTTTCCTGTCGGTCATGATGAAGTCTATCTCATTTCTCGTGGAACCATCGGGACTCAACCAGGTCCATTTCCTTTGAGGCGGCTTCTGGAAGAAAGAGTTCATCATAAAGAGTCCCTCTTTCTCCAAAAAGTCGGCCAGCCTCTGTCCCCTATGGTTCCGTTGTCCATAGCCAAATTGCCCCACTCTCAACTCATCACCGCTTTTCTTGCCCAACTTTGCATTGAAGTCCCCCATAACAACAGTGAAGTAGGTTTTAGAAGTATGTATGGCCTTACTTATGTCCTCATACATAACTTCTACTTCATCATCGGAGTGTGACGAGGTCGGTGCATATACCTGAATGACCTTCAGCGAATATCTTTTGGATATTCTGAGTACCAGGTATACCACCCTGCTCGACACACTTTCGATGGTTATTATGTTGTTTACGAGGGACCTGTGGACGAGAAACCCGACACCACCTTGGGACTGTTGGTCGCCCTCCCGGTGGTAGAGCAAGTTACCGGACTTCAGGGTTACGGTGTCCTCCCCTTCTCTACGGACTTCGCATAGCCCGACTATGTCCCAGTGTAACTTGCTCAGTTCCTCTTCCAGCTCGTAAATCTTTTCGTCAGCCCTCATAGTGCGGATATTGTGTGTTACCAGGGCCAATCGTCGTGGGGGTGGGTAGCCGGATAGGTGCCGGTGATTCTTAGCACCCCTTGCCCTGTTTCTCTGGCCGCTACCGTAGCCAGGAAGAGCAGGACTGCCGGGCACTAGGGGCCTAGGTTGTGTTTTGTTCATTTCATGGGGGGGGGGTTGCCATACGCGCCACGCTTGGCAGGCGGGTTGGCGCGCGCAGTTTGTTACTTGTTACTCTGCGGAAGATGCTGCTGCCCATCTTCCGGTATTTATTCCCTTAGCAGGCTCTTACTGCAACCACGGGATGATATGGTGGGGGACTATTCGCAAGCCGGTCACCCCACGGCACGTGTTACGTAGTTTTACGTATTTGTAGTAATTTTATAAAGGATTATTCATATTTAAAATTAAAAATATTAAATTGGGTAAAAAAGAGCTTATTGGTGTAGAAATTTGTTAAAAAATAGCATAAAAATTTAAAAATTCGTGTTTAATTTCTAGTATAAAAAAATCATTGTGGTAAATTCAGACCCAAATTTTATTCTTTTGTCATTGCGTTGTTCTCACGTATCTCGCCGACTATTCCAGCTATTGTTCGAGGCGGCACCCATCGCCTGCGACGCGAGGGCGGCGCAGGAGCAGCATCAGCTGTGCTGGTGCAGCCGGTCTACATTGGGGGAAGTGCAGTCCGTGAGGAGCGTGAGCCTTTCATATTTTTACATAAAATTAACGTATCCTAAATTAACTAAATAACATTTTCATAATGTCAAATTTAATGGAGATTAGTTTGAAAGAACTACTCACTATGCGTAGTTCCACAAAAGGCCAAATAACGAAGTTTAAAAAATATTTAGCGTCTATTAAAGATAAAACGCAGTTAACTAATGTGGAATTAGCTGAGTTAACGCTCAAGCTTGGTAAGCTGGAGGGTTTATCCGTTAAATTTGACGATTTGCAAAATAGGATCGAGATTTTAAGTCCTGATAATATAGCCAACGAAATCGATGAACGAGAAAAAATTGAGCACGACATTATTATGAGTATCGCTACAGCTAAAACTTTGATCGAAAAATATAATCAAGTAGATTCGGACCTCCAAAGACGAGGGTCAATGTTGGAAGCTCAATCGTTTTTCGAACAGCAAGATTTAGGGTTCAAGTTGCCTCAAATTCAGATCGCAAAATTCGATGGTTCTTTCTTTCGCTGGTTAGAATTTCGCGATACGTATGAAAATTTAATTCACAATAATAATCGCATAAAACCTATTCATAAATTTCATTACCTACTTTCTTACCTTGAAGGTGATGCCGCTCGAATCGTTTCAAATATTGAGGTGTCATCGGCCAACTACGCTGAGGCCTGGAAGCTTCTCGGTGAGCGGTATAATAACAAAAGATTACTTGTCAATCATCACATTAGTGCGTTGTTTAATGTACACGCGCTCACACGAGAAACGGAAAGGGCTTTGCGATTTTTGGTCGACCACGTTACAAAAAATTTACGTGCATTGGCTAGTTTAGGCCAGCCCACAGATAAATGGGATATGTTGCTCATATACATGTTAACGTCAAAATTAGATAGTCATACACTCACTAAATGGGAAGAATTTAGGAACACTCTGGATGATGTTCTAACGCTCGATCAGTTTAATAAATTCTTAATTAATCGCGCAGATGTTCTGGAGGCTTTAAGCAGAAATAAATATGAAAATAGTACGTCAAGATCGTTACCTTCGACATCTCGGCCAGCGTCAACATCATCATCAACACCACAAAACAATAATTACAATAAAAATAGTGGTAATAATTACAATAATAATAATTTCAATAAATATGATCGAATAAATAATTATAATCACAATAAAAATAATCCAAATCATTTTAAGCAAGAAAGAATTTCATACACGAAATCCTTTGCGAGCACTACCAGTCAAAATAATAACAATAATAAACAAATTATATATCAATGTGTAATTTGCAATGAAAATCATAAAATATATGATTGTTCAGCTTTCAAGGCCAAGTCTATTCCCGAAAGAGTGGCCGATGTAAAGAAATATAGGCTATGCGCCAATTGTTTAAGGCAAGGTCACCCCACAGCTGATTGCCGCATGGGACCTTGTCGGGAGTGCAAGCAGAAGCACAATAGCCTGCTGCACGAGCCAGCGACTGCCAATAATGCTGGTATTCTTACTCAAGCAGAGTCGTTGGCATATTATTGTAATCAAAATAGTCAGGCACTATTATCAACAGCGTTGATAGAAGTATCCAATCCTGTTACAAAGGAAAAGCAAAAGGTTCGCGCCTTACTCGATAACGGCAGCCAGTCCACTTTCCTTACTAAAGCGTTAAAAGAAAAGTTGTCAATAAAGCCAAACCCAATTGACACGCTAAATGTCATAGGTATTGGCGACATCTGTGCTAACCAAACTAAAGAAACTTGTATTGCAAAAATAAGTTCGATTGATGGTCAATTTAATGTATTGGCATCATGTTTTGTACTAGATAAAGTTACAGGTGAGATCCCTAAAGCTCCCATAAATATAAAAAATCTAAATTTACCAAAAAACATACAATTAGCAGACCCTAATTTCCACCAACTGGCAGATATTGATATACTGATTGGTGCTGATTTGTTTTGGGACATCTTAGGTAATGAGGAAAAATCTCTAGGTCCCAACAATCCTAAATTGCGAAATACTAAATTCGGTTGGTTGGTTGTTAATTCAATGAGTACAAGTACTATGAATAGTACAATTCATTGTAAGCATGTAATCACATCTAATGAAAATAACGAATCTAACAATAAAATCGAAAAATTACTACAACAATTTTGGGAGTTAGAAGAACTTCCAGATAAATTAAATTTAATTAAAAATAAATCCATTTGCGAAAAACATTTTTTAGAACATACTTATCGCCTACCCACAGGCAGATTCTGTGTAAAATTACCAATGCGCGATTCTCCTGATAAGCTCGGTGATACCTACCGTCTGGCAAAAAGCCGTTTGTTAAGTTTAGAGAAAAAATTTAAACGAAATCCCACACTTAAACAAGAATACTCAAAATTTATTAACACGCTCACTGCGGAACAGGTCATATGTGACCTGTACAAGTATGGTTAATTACAATTTAACTTAATTGCCGCAGCGAAGGTGTTAAAGAATATGCAGATCTTGGTCATCTCTCTGAATCCATTGTTGTCAAACCTAATCCAGGCTATTTTTTATGTCATCACGCTATTTTAAGAGAAAAAAGCGAATCTACATCGTTAAGAGTAGTTTTCAACGGGTCAGCTCCCTCTTCTACCGGTGTAGCCCTAAATGATATACTTGTGGTGGGTCCAAACGTGCAGGACTCTCTTTTCGCCATATTAGTCAGAGCAAGACAATATAAATACCTTCTCGCTGGTGACATCGAGAAGATGTATAGAATGGTGCAAGTCCATGAAGAAGACCGTAACTTGCAACTTATCTTATGGCGAGAAGACGAGTCTCAACCCATCCAAACATTACGTTTAAATACGTTAACGTATGGTACAACAAGTGCGAGCTATCTTAGCACACGTTGTCTTGTACAAATCGGAGAGGAGCAGGATGATGAGTTAATTAAAACAATAATACAAAAGGATTTTTACGTTGATGACTTAATTACAGGAGCTAATACTGAGAAAGAACTTCAGTACATACAAAAGTCAGTTTCTGAAGCTCTTAAGGCAGGATGCTTTAATCTACGGAAATATAAAAGTAACTTACCTTCATTATTACAAGATTCCAGTATAAATACAAAAGAAAAACTTACCATTAGTGAATCTGCGAGCACTTTAGGCATGGGGTGGGATCCCTCCAGTGACCGCTTGAATTTCCCTGTAAAAAATCAAAATGCATCTGATAAAATAACTAAAAGGCTAATTATGTCAAATTCATTTCAAATGTTTGATCCACTAGGACTCTTAAGCCCATGTATCATTCAAGCTAAAATGTTACTACAAAAACTATGGAAACTAAAAATAAACTGGGATGAACCAGTACCAAATAATATTAAAAATGAATGGGAAAAATATATAAATAACTTACCTGTTCTTCAGCAACTTCATATTCGTCGACCAGTTCTCTGCGATGATCCTAAAAATATAGAATTCCACTCTTTTAGCGATGCATCTCAAGCTGCGTTAGGAGCTTGCATTTATGTAAAATCAGTGGATGCAAATGGCGTAGCATCTATACATTTATTATGTGCTAAATCAAAAGTCGCACCTGTAAAGGCTACAACCATACCACGTCTGGAGCTCGCCACTGCCTTGCTGGCCTCAAGGCTTTGTAAGGTAGTCACGGACGCTCTTAGGTACAAACCTGATCGCATTATCCATTGGTGTGACTCATGGTAGTTATCGCGTGGCTAAACAAGGACTGCTCTAATTTAAAAACTTTTGTCGCGAATCGTGTCAGTGAGATTCTCGAAACCACCACACCATCATCGTGGCGCTACGTACCCACATCAGTAAATCCGGCTGATCTCATTTCTAGGGGCGTGGATGCCGTGCAATTCGTATCCCTAAAATTATGGTGGAAAGGTCCTGAATTCTTAACTAAAAACGAATCTGAATGGCCGAAAGCTCCTGAAAAACAAAATTATGAACAAATACCTGAAATAAAAGTAAATGTAAACACAAATGACACTGAGTCTATACATACAATAATATCAATAGAAAGATTTTCAAAATTAAATAGATTAATCAGATGTTTTGCATACGTCAAAAGATTTATAAATCATGTAAAAAATAAAACTAAAATAATAGAAAATTTAACTTTAGAAGAGCTTAATGATTCATTTCATGCACTTTGCGCAATAGCTCAAGTTGAAACATTTCCCAATGAATATAAAACGCTTGCTAAAAAGGAGCCGTTGAGTTCAAAATGTAAAATCTTACCTTTATCTCCTTTCATTCAAGAAAACTTGATTAGGGTTGGAGGCCGAATCAATGCTGCGGATTGTGCTTATGAGAAAAGGCATCCTATTCTTCTACATTCTTCTCATCATTTAACGAAACTTTTCTTCGAGCGAGAACACATTAAAACATTGCATTCCGGTCCTCAATCACTGTTAGCATCAGTCAAAGAAACTGTATGGCCTATAAATGGAAGGCAGTTAGCCCGACGCACTGTTAACAAATGCGTGATTTGTAGACGCGCTCGTGGTAAGACACTCTGTCCTAAAATGGGCGACCTACCACCACAGCGTTTAAATCCTGGTTATCCATTTTTATCTGTTGGGCTGGACTTTGCTGGTCCATTTAACATATTAAATAGAAAGGGACGAGGTAGCAAGCTAATAAAATGCTACTTATGTATTTTCGTATGTTTGCGGTATAAGTGCGTACACCTTGAGGCGGTTAGTGACCTCTCCAAGGAAGCTTTTATTATGACCTTGAAAAGGTTTATTGCGCGAAGAGGCAAACCGCTAGAAATCTTCTGTGATAACGGTCGCAACTTTGTGGCTGCCGCTAAGGAAATTAGTAGCTTTCTTAAATCCAATACTCAACCTCTATCCCATTTTGCAAATCAAGAAGGAATAAAATTCATATTTTCTCCAACTTACGCTCCTCACTTCGGCGGCATTTGGGAAGCTGGGGTAAAATCAGCAAAATTTCATATTAAACGCGTAATGGGACAAAGTCATTTAACTTTTGAGGAAATCACTACTTTATTCTCTCAAGTGGAGGCAATCTTAAATAGCCGTCCATTATATCCGTTGTCTTCTTCTCCCGACGATTTCCTTTCCCTAACTCCAGGGCACTTCCTAATTGGAAGATCATTGACAGCACTTCCATCACCAGTCTTGGAGAACCGAAGTGAAAGCAGTCTACAGCGATATGAACGCCTCGAAAAAATCCAGCAACACTTTTGGAATCGTTGGCAAAAGGAATATATTTCGGAATTACAGCAGCGAAGCAAATGGAGGACTAACAAAGCAAATTTGAAAGTGGGTGACCTAGTTATCATCCACGAAGAATACACGCCACCACTACATTGGCGACTCGGACGAATTACTCGCCTATTCCCGGGTCCAGATGGAATTTCAAGAGTGGCAGACATTAATACCATAAGAGGATGTGTACGGCGACCCCTTGTTCGACTCTGCCCTCTACCAGTAATTGAAAGTTGAAAGATGGTCTTTCAACGAGGCGGGAGTATGTTCCGGCCCAGCAGCAATACTACGGGCCTACAAAGGTTGCCCATCATTATTCATCAGGCGCTAAAGCTATACCGAAGGAAAATTAGTGTCTAAAACTGTCTTGTCACTTGCAATCCAATCTTGTTGTAACGAGAACGAATATTAAATTAAAATTATTATATCTACAAATGTGGTTTATATGAAGATTCCTTATGTCTGGACGAGACACCATGATATGCCGTGATTGCCGCTTCAACTGACACAGTCAATCTGAGTCTCCTCAAGGCAAATGCAAAACTGTCCAGCTTGGTACAAACATAGTCAACATGAAGTTTCCAGTTTAAATATTTATCAATATATATACCCAAAAATTGTATGCTTTCACAATTATCTATTTCTGTGCCATTATAATTAACATTAATATGATTTATCGTGGTATTATATGATTGGAACTGCATATAAAAAGTTTTGTTAAAATTAATGTGAAGATTATTACTGCTAGTCCACTGGCATATTTCAGCTAATGATTTATTTATGAATTCTTCATGTGAAGAAATATCATGGGCTTTCACTATGACGGTCGTATCATCCGCAAATAAGATGCACTCGGGTGTGATTGCTCGAGGAAGATCATTCACATAAATAACAAAAAGCAAGGGACCTAGGATACTTCCCTGAGGGACCCCCCGTTGGTTTTCACGATGACTTGAATGAAAATTCCGTCTTACAAGTTTGTTCCCATCCTTGACCATTCTTGAAATTTCGGTGAACTGTTTCCTGTCTCCTAGATAACTTTTAAACCACTCGAGTGCAAGACCCCGGATTCCATACGTTTCAAGTTTTCTTAGAAGTAAATTATGGTTTATACTATCGAATGCCTTACTTAAGTCTAAAAATATTGTCGCAACCGGGGTTTTATTATTAATAGCTTCCGTCACGCATTTGATCAAGTCAAAACATGCCATTTCAGTTAAGAGACCCGTTCTGAATCCAAACTGTTTAGGATGAAGAATAATATGCTTCTCAAGAAAATTAGTTAATCTGACGCACATAGCCTTTTCCAAGATCTTAGATAGGACGGGAATTAAAGTAATAGGCCTATAGTTGTTCAGGTCACTACGATCTCCCTTCTTGTATAGAGGTTTGATTTTGGATAATTTCAATTGTTCTGGAAATATACCTTCCTGGAATGAAAGGTTTATGATGTGACACAATGGCTGACTCAGGTAAGTAGCATTAAATTTAAGTAAGTCTGTTGTAATATTGTCATGGCCACAAGCCTTACTATTACTCAATGACATAATTATTTTAAAGACCTCCTTCTCATCTACGGGTCTTAAAAACATGTAATATATAATATTGCATTGTCATATTACCAGTCCCAAATTTCATTGAAATAGGTGCAGTAAAAGTGGTCGAAAAATTGATCACAAGATTTGAAGCACCGTTTTTTTACTGGAAATAATGTGGTGATTCCTAAATTAATCTCAACTCGAAATTAATTTCACCTACAACCGTAAATAGAAATGCAAATTTAATGTGTGTACCTACCCACAGAGTGACGTGGTCTTATATCCTAGTAACGGGCCTTTGTTATTAGGTTAAATCTACTGCAGTTCCGTAAACTTATTGGACTCAGCTGCATCTATCCCAAAGTAAGCAGCTCATTCAATATTTACGATTGTTTTACATTGCTTGTGGTTCAAGTTACAAACTTATGTACCTACCTATTCATGCTGCGAAATTAATGTCTGACTCGTAGTACTCGTAGAGTGCATCATAGCTATGGGCCGTGGTTAGCTGGTTCCAAACATTATCGACGATTTTATCAACAATTTTGATTCTTCTGTCTCAAAGATACTTTGGAATTATATGTAATTGTACACAAAGGTTACACAAGTATTAATTACACGTGCAGGGTTTCTAAAAAGTAGGGCTGTTTAATCTATGCAATTCAACCACCAAAATAAATGATTCAAAAAAATTTGGTAATGAAATACTTAAGTGATTTAGAACAGACACGGCGGTGGTACATACATTTGTATTTGTTGAGTTTTAGTTCCTGAGCGTTTTCACAAACCGTTGTTGAAATCACTTTGCTATTTAATTTGGTCAAGTTTAGGCGTATTCGACTCAGAATCACGAGCTCATTCGATTTTCTTCGGAGAAAAAATATGTCCAATAATTTTCATACAGTTTTCATTCCTTCCATTACGCTACCGCCTTTGAACATCTATGAAAAAACGGTATCGTAATGGAAAAAACATTTTGGGACATTTTTTTTCTCCTATTAGGGTCGGAAGAGCTCGTGATCCTGAGTAGAGATTAAATAACAAGGTGATTTCAACAACGGTTTGTGAAAACGCCCTCCAACAGTTTCTATATATCTTTCTCTTGTTGGTGATTGTTATTTTTCATTATTGTTATTTTTCGTTATTTTTCATTATTTTCATATATCCATACCGCTTCTGCTTGTGGCATGCCACACCCACAAGCTGCAAGTTCTATCTTGCACATTGGGTCTCAAGCGCCGCTAGACTGGCCCAAAGCCCGGAGTATTACATATTGTTTATGCATATGGCCTAGCATTGCTTGCTAATAACAATCGTTGTTTGGAGCGGACGACATGCTTGTATGTAAACATGTGCAATATTATAGAAGGATGTATTGCGAAGACGTGATGGTAGCTAGTGCGGAACTTGCAAGACACACGTATGTGGCTGAATGGGATAAATTTACGAATGGGATAAGTGTGACTATTGTCGTTTACATACCATTATAACATTGTCGGCTAAATAGTGGGTGACTACACATTAATTGCCTTGCCGTGTGGTGACGGCAATAAGAATACATTTGTCGCCACCCCAACTCCTCCTGCGGGTGTCGTAAGATTCGACTAAGGGATTGAAGTGTCAATGACCATTCTACAAGATTGATGATGGGCAGCAGCGTCATCATAGTGGACACATTACTGCGATCGTCAATCCGCTTGCCCAGCGTGGCGATTACGAGCATTTACCTCCTAATGTATCTATACGCATAGTTAATGGGAGAGGCCTACGTCCAGCAGTGGACCAACAAACAACTGGACAAGGTAGTATAAATAAATACGGGGTGACATCTGGATCGTGGAGTAAGAGTGAACTTGGTACGCTGAGCAATTTTCACTATGCAGACAACCAAGAAATCGCAAAAAAATCTCCTAATTATGACACATACAATTTATAGTTAACTACACTCCGTTTGAATTTAAAATACCCTTCGGGTCCGAGAAAGGGAGGTCGCGCTTACAATCACTGGTGACACAAGATAAAGCAGGACAGCAGCAGTAGGTATTACCTTCCTGTGTTCCGAAGGCTTTTCTAAGATCTAACGAAATGTATCAATTTTGTGGTGATTTTTTTCACGATTTCTTGTCTCCATAGTGAAAGTTGCTTAGCGTGACCAACCCTAGTACCTAGACTTACTTCATTCGTGCTTCACCACCCAGATCAGATGTCACCCTCTATATCGCGCATCTGACTATCTATAATTATATTAATAATGTAATATATTTGTAATGTAATGAATCTATTTTTAAAGAAGAAATGCAGAAAATTTTTAAACGTCGACTTTTGTTTGATAGTTTATAGATCTGTGAAAATTGTGCCCTAGTAAAATAACGAGTAAAGTGGAAGCAAAACACGAAAGCCGAACAGCACCAGGATTATGATGACGATAAAATAGCGCCCTAGTAAGAATAACGTCACGACTCGGCAAAGGTTTCAAACAACTTCACTAGAGCAATATCTTAACGGTCGATGTTGCCGGCGTAAAGCGCAGCACTCTAGATATGCATTATGGCACTTTCGTGGCACCCGCGGATGAACGGCACTACGTAACGCTATGCAGTGTGGAAGCTGATAGGGTGGTGGGAAAACTGCGATTTTGTATCGCAAAAGATAATACATGACAACGGCTGAGCTACACTGGGCGCGTGGCCTGCAACCATTGTGTCATCTAAAGGTGCACTTAGACCAAACAAGCATTCGCTCATTCTATCCCCCACTCAACGATTTTCGTTCATTACACAAAACGTGATTCGTCGAAATTTGTTGATGTCGTAAAGTTGGGGATACGGTCCATTCATCCTTAGTTGCCTTATCTAGTAAACAACTTTCTAACCTAAAAGTACACGTTTTCTGTTGTAAACTGCTGTTTCTATGATTAAAAATTAAGCAATTTACTAATTACTACGGACGGACTGCACAAATACCTACGGACTCAGGCATTTTGGTACAGGCAAATATGGCAGTTTACAACAGAAAACGTGTACTTTTAGATTAGAAAGTTGTTTACTAGATAAGACAACTAAGGATGAATGAAGTTTAGAATGAGCGAATGCTGTGGGTGGTCGGGGTAACATTATTTATCGTAGCGCTCACCGTGGCCAAAAGTTGAATTAATGCGGAAGCTGTCATTTGGCATACATATCTGTCAAACTCCAAGCATTTTGATTAGAGAAAACGATCTAATATTTTTTGCGTCGCAATAAAATGGGTTGTTTAGTGAACACAGCAGTTGTTGTTTAGTGAACTACGACAATACTGGCTTAAAATTATTTTTCCTAGAATCTACAAAAAAAAATACGCAGCTTTTGAGCCTAATTGCTTTTATGATATCCAAAAATGTTCAAATTCGACCAATCCTTACTCGCATGGTTCTATAATCCGCAGTCTATCGGCAATTTCCCGCACCACGAGCCTACATCGATCGCTCAGATTCAATTGCTTTGTGGTGACGGCAGTACGAATGAATACATTTGTCAGCACCTCAACTCTACCCACTGGTGTTGTTAGAGCTGACTAAGGGATTGAAGTGTCATTGACCAATGACCATTCTTTGATAGAAGATTGATGATGGGCAGCAGCCTCATCATAGTGGACATATCACTGCAATCGCCAATCCGCTTGCCCAGGGTGATAATTATGGGCATAACTTCCTAATGCGTCTATACAAAGTGTGACACGAGCCACTGAAAACGTTTCACGGGGTGATTTGTTAGGTTATACTGAACAAATTTTACTATGGAGCTGACCCTGAATTCTCAAAAAAATGTTGGCTTTTTCATACAAAATTTCGTGAAAATTTGGTCAAAATGTATGAAAAAGACATTTTTTTTAGATTTCGTGATTGGCTCCACAGTATAAGTTGTTCAGTATAGCCTTCAAAATTACCCCGTTCAAAGTTTTCAATGGCTCGTGTTATACCCTGTATGCATAGTTAATAGGAGAGGTCTATGTCTAGGATTGGACTGTGATAGGTTGATGATGTAGCGTACTGCTATCACAATGAACTATTATCACGCTCCCGCCTGGTTCTATATCCGCAGTCTATCGGCAATTTCTAGCACCACGAGCCCACATCGCTCAGATTGAAGGGCGAGAAAGCCTCCCTTTTGTTGGGACTCAATAACTTGTCGCGTGAAGCTGAAATGTTTCACAAAGCATCGTCAGTGGAGAAACGGTTTTTGTGAATCGTCGCTTGACCTGATGACTTCTTTGTATTGTGACGAATGTAACTAAAAATGTGTAAAAATGTTCAGTTAAATATAAAACAAGATTTGTTAAAATCTTAAATTGGACTAATCATTACTAGTATACAATGTTAAAAATCTCGTACATTTTAAAATGTTTTCTGCTTACGGGTTCTAAATACAGTTGATAACAGACCATAAGAAAATTCTATATTTATAAATGCGACTTTATAATACCACGACAATAAAAATATGAACTTTTTTGCGATGGGTAGTCAGATCTTACGCCATGTCATATACTATTTAATAACTTTACATAATTATGAAAAGCTTGAAAACCTGCATGAATTTATGAAAAATTAGAAGAAAATCATGTCGCCTGATTTCTTTACATTTAGATGACTTGATACATAACACACAAGTGTCAAAAGGTAGTCATTCGCGCAAAGTTGTTAAAGTATAAATTTAAATCGTTTTTTTAATTTATTAGCTGACTATGTAAAGTAATTCTCCAGTTAGTTTACCAGGCACCTATTTCTATAGTTGTGTACTTATGTATGTGTGTAAAGTAGCCTAGTGATTTAAGTGCCGATATGTTACCATTACTTTATAATATATTTACTGCCCTCCGGCCTGCAAACAGCACTTTTCCGGCCGCTGCGTTAAAATAAGTTGCCGCCTGCCGGCTCCGTTGAGCAGAAAAATAATATACACACCTCGGCCGTTAACTGGGAAACCCTCGGATTACATATGTGTCGGCCTCGGCTTCGCCTCGGCCTACAATTACACGTCATCCGAGTAATTTCCCACTTAAACGGCCTTGGCATATAATCTTCTATTTCAAAAAAAAAATACGTTTTCACTAACTGTTCATATAAAACGTATTGTGAAAACACAAATTAAAATATTTAGTTAATAAATAATTTGATGTGTGTTTTCACAATACGTTCAATAGATGGCAGCACCAACTCTCTCTATATATTATCAGCCGCGAAAGCTAAGCACGAGGGTTCGATCCCCACCTCGGACTTTAGGTGATCTTGGTCGTTTTTCTTTGGTATATGACATCTAATATTTATAATAAACATTGACAATACGCGCGAAGCTCAAAACCGGTGACTAAGTATGCAGACTATAATTTCACTATCTCTAAGGAAACAGCTTAACAACAAACATTAAAAGCCCACTTAAGCCAAGATGTAGATGCAAGATTATGACTACATTGAAACATGATCCAAGTCACAAAATTAGTTAGTTATGGCGGCCACAAACCTGGCTGAGAGAAGTGCCGGGTAAATTATACCCCAAGGTGGTGGAGGATTTATAACTAAAGGCCGAGAAATGCCGTCCAAGAGAGGAGCTTTAATCCTTTTGATCGTTTCGGTCATTTCAATCGTGACATCGTGAGTAGCAGTACTAGCAGTAGACTAAATGCTACAAACTATACGCAGGTGTGCAACCTTTAGTCACGATATATTTTGCAAGTTAGAAGGTTTTAGCTCGGTTAGTGCTAATTTGCTTGCTCATTCATGCATTCAGTGAAGCATTGAGAACAAATTGAGTAATGCAACTTTACCTTAATAAATGTTCCTGTTAGCCACGAGATCTGGAATAGACACCGCTGTAGGCAAGCGTAACCATAGTAGGACGCCCTGTTACTCGCTGGAATAATATTAAATCTGATTGCGGGCGGGCAGTCTTTCGATGGGGAAAGCCTAGGATGCAGTATTAATGTAACATAATGGATGCCTAAGAATATAATATAAGTTAATATTAAATAATAATATTTTCATAGTATAATTGTATAAGTTTAGCAGTGAATGGACTATGGTTGATGGCGTTGCAGATTTATTGAAACTGAGTCATGGGGTTGTCGCACTGTATCGATTTTATTGTTAATCTGACATGTTTGCTTTTGCTTGAAGAATGTTTTTACAGGTAAAATAAAACATAATGGATACTTCCATTAGTGAGAATATGTTATTATGTACATTTATTTTATCAGATATAAAAAAAGATATATATTATAGATATAACATATTTTCTGAACACTTTTTTAAAACTTCATCCCAACAATTATCATACTTTTATCTACATCCATATCATAAGTTGTCTACAATATGTTTAGCGGTGGTAAGCAAATAGCCTACTTTAAGGAATCTGTATCTGTGGGTGTATCATAATTTTTACTTTACGATATCGGCAACCGATATCTTAATCACAATTAAATTTCGAACATTCTGTTAAAAAGAAAAAACACACTTTAATTTCGATTATCGAATTAATCGATTTGTAATTTCATTCACATTAAAATTCATATTTCATACATTCTTCTAAATCTCGAATACTGAGAATCGATTCGAGAATCGATATCGACTCAAGACCTTACCTGGTTTATGAATAAAAAAAAACTAATGTCAGTTCAGTCATTTGTTTTGTTTGATTGAATTGTTTCAAACATCCAACTTTGTTGGACTGTTGTCTTGAAAGTTAAATATTATCGAGTTCGTTGTGAAATATTTACATTGAAAAATTATATATGACGACGAAGACAGTGATGTTGAAATGTGTGAAACACCATCAGAAATCCGGGACGCCGCTACAACCGTGACCAATAATTTGCTGCCACAAAAATAAACATATTGTAGAAAACTTATTATATGCATGTAGATAAAGTTATGTATGCAACTGTTTATAATTAGGCATTAAAACACTCATGTTATCCTATTATGAAACTCGCTCTCATTATGAACCAGTCACATAAAATACTAGTATACCCCAACATTATAACCTAAGAACGTATTGTAAATGATGCTATTGGTGATTGTAATCTAAACCATATAAAGTTTTATGTCACAAAAACATATAATATTTTATACATGAATAACAAACTTTAAAGGAATTTAATACTGACTTAGTTTACAGGTAACAAATCGAGGTCGCACCTGATGAGAACTTGGGCCAAAGTCTTAGTTGGGGACAAACGCGTTTATTATAGTAACAGTTTACCGCTTAATTAAACTTTGTACCTAATGCAAAGCAACATTGTATTTTCGGTTACTAAGGTAGGTTAACTGCTGGTTATTTTGGTCTCGTAAGCATAACCGCAATGTAATAAAATTATGCATATTGCATGCATAATTTGATTATGACGTCGACTGCATAATGCATATTGGCACTTTCCTCTCATAAATCGCACTAAACATAAAATTTACGTCAACAATAATTTTATTCTAAAAAAGCATCTCCAATAATATCCATTTCACTAGACATTCGATTATTCAAATATTTTTATTGCATTTTTAGCATACACTATATTTTGAATATGTGGTCCAGGTTGAACTCCGCAGCTATGAGGATTGGAACATCTGACAGGAGCTGCATTGTAGTTGTTCTGCGGATTAGGACATCCGTGGCCTAGGCTTGCTCCAAACTGAATACCGAGCGGTTTTGAGACGGGACCAGATGCCGCGTAATGTACTAATGTAAAATAAAAAATAAATAAATAATAAAAATGATTTATTCGTTAGCATCCATTATTACAGTTAACAGGGTGTAGATGTCTCTTTTTAAGTATTGAGAAATACTTGTGTTAAGAGACACCGCTCTTCCGTGGTACACAATCGAATTAACAATAGGTGATACAAATTAATGATCTAACTATAGTATAATAATTATTACAGTACAGGGTAAGTCAGTCGCCTAAATCTTTACCACAGGGTGAGTACTCGATTTATGACAAAATAAAGTAAACTTAGCTCTAAGTTAGTAGTAAAATGAACTAAAGTGGGCGCGTGCACTTAAGAGTGTGTATGTGTGTGTGGATGTGGGTGTGTGTGTGTATGATTTTGTATGTGTAATGTACTTATAAATATAAATATAATAAAAAAATGTTTATTGCCACACCTTAAATAACAATGCTTAAACTAATACTTATCTAACTTCAGTAGTACCTAATTAATCGTAATAAAATTACTAAGATACTTAGCTATATTATATAATATTAAAGTACAATAATATACTGTTATTTATGAGGGCAAAGGGCCCTAATTATCAAGGATCGGACAAACGCCCGTCATTTTGAAAACATAACCCTGTTCCTTACAGTTGAGACTTCCTTATCTTATGATGTTAACTTATTTCATTTTATAAGATTATTTTTTAATAACACTATCACAAAGTATGTTGTATTTAGAAGATCGCAACTCCTATTTACTTTTACACACCATGATTGTAAATTTGTGATCCATAAACGATTTAGAATTTTTGATATTGAATTTCGATGTATTGAGAGATTATGTTTATCGCGTATATTAATTTATTTTATTTAAATAGTTTATTGGTCACAATCATGATATGTACCACTTGTTTAAGTAAGAAAGAGTTGGGATCTTCTAAATAGATACTTTGTGTTAATGTTATTAAAAAATATAATATTAAAAATAAAACTATGAAAACGGAGAAACTCGCGTATATTAACTAATTTTAACTTCATTCCGACGTTTCGAACATTTTAAAGGGTTCGTGGTCTGCGGATGACAAAAAAAGTGTTCGAAACGTCGGAATGAAGTTAAAATTAGTTAATATACGCGAGTTTATCCGTTTTCATAGTTTTATTTCATACAATAATACTGTTATTTAAGTGGGCAAAGGGCCCTAATTATAGAACAGTAATGGTATATTTTAAATGTACGAACACCAATTTCACACATGCAAAATTCGTCTTGTTACTACCTACGTTTCCAAAAAACTGAATGAACCCTTGGGCAGTAGCACAATAGATCTAATAAAACCGGACTTATCTATAAGGGTGCGTCACCTTCCTTCGCTAGAACAAGTGCGTCATAGACAAATACAAACAAAGGTACAAAAACATCGACATAATATTCAATATTACTTTTACCAGGATTGTTATTATCGTAAAAATATTTCGCTCCATGGTAATACATCAAATCAGCAATTACGAATAAGTAGGTAGGTAACTTTTATACTTACAATAATAGAGATTAAGTATAGCGAATGTTCCTTGAACATATGTAAAGAGCATTTGTTTGAATTTTTGGTATATACTTGAGGCAAGTGTATTATATTTATTCCAAACATAATTATACATCTCATACTAAGTGTGTATGTACAGTGGCGTTCAGAATTGCATGGGCGATTTATGAATAAATTCAGTCATAAACTGTCCATGCAATTTTGAACCCGACTGTACAGTCAGCAGATGCAGATAATAAGAAATACTTAAGCACCCTTTATACTGCTAACAAATGATAGATATATTGTAAATTAGATATTTGTTAAATTTACATAACCAATTTCATAAGTAGTACGGGTAGTTCCGAATGAATTCAAAGTATTGAATCTAGTTATAACTAGTCTATTTAGTGGAAATGCCTATGAAAATCATAAGAACGTGAGTTCAAATCCCTGATCGTTTCAATAGCAATTATTTATTATTTTTATTATTATTTATTTTCAGTGAAGAAAAAACTAGGCATCAGCTTCTCTCACTCCACTCGTAGACGTAGTCCTCTCCATACGCATTAGGAGGTAAATGCTCATAACCGCCACGCTGGGCAAGCGGATTGTCGATCGCAGTAATGTGTCCACTATGATGACGCTGCTGCTCATCATCAATCTTCTATCTAATAATGGTCTGTGAGACTTAAATCCCTTAGTCACTTAATCCAAGGCAAACGCAAGCCGATAATTTCTGAAAGATAGAATGGTAATAAAATGTAGGTAGGTACATACATAAAATGCTTGAAGACTAGCTATCCTATAAAACAATACGTGTTAAGGTTCCGCCGTCCACATTTCTGTTTGCTTATCGGCTGCGACAGGCGATTTTGTGACGTCAACGGAAGGTGACACACCTTGTTAAACTG
This sequence comes from Thaumatotibia leucotreta, assembly GCA_025490895.1. Classification (NCBI taxonomy): domain Eukaryota; kingdom Metazoa; phylum Arthropoda; class Insecta; order Lepidoptera; family Tortricidae; genus Thaumatotibia; species Thaumatotibia leucotreta. The sequence continues at coordinate 27,177 of JALPQI010013253.1, forward strand.
ATTGTGTTGTTCTGACAGTACAAATAATAATAGAATCCACTGAAACAGTAATAAATGTCTACTATTCCTACTAAATACACAACGAATAGAAATATTTATATTTAGTACCTACAAATAACGTGGGTTGAGACGAAACTAGGGATAAACCTAGTTACAGTAAAGTTATTGCCAGTGATATACAATATGTTTGTCAGCCTCTGTAGCCTAGTTGGTAGTGACCCTCCCTACGAAGCTGGAGGTTTCGGATTCGAATCCCGGCGAGGGCATTCTTTGTGTATTTATTTATGACAAATATTTGTTCCTTGATCGTGGCTGTGTATACATATATCTAAGTATCCATATGTATCTATCTATTATATATATCGTCGCCTAGTTAGTACCCAGATCACAAGCTTTAATTGAGCTTACCTTGGGACTATGTTGATTTGTGTAATTATTTTATGTTATATTACATCAGTACACTATCTTAGTCGACTGCTAGGCTACTCTCTCATTACCTATGAATACCTCACTAGTCTCACTACCAATGACTATGAACGCATTAGGACGCCCATAATCGTCACGTTAGGAAACAGGATTGACGAACGCAGATATTTAATAAGTGAACGGTCAGTTTAGATCCACACTGCCGTCATCATGTAAAAAAAGATATAAGTTGTTTCAATTGTATGCAAAAGTAAGGATAAATTATCGCGAGCTTTGAATTGAATTTTGTATTAGTGTTACAAAAGCAAATACTTTTTGGTGGATCTTATTTACCGTTGCAGTTAAATTTAATATTAGTCTGATGATTCTATCGTCTGTAGCAAATATTCAGTTAAGTACTTATATAAAATGTCTATGAACATGTATATGTTTCCGTCTTCTAGATAATCTATCTATATAAACGTGGTCATGGATGTGTTAAAGAGAAAATACTACTAACAGGAGACACAAACGGGAGCGCCAAAGTTCGTTCGTGCAGTGCGCTCAACTAAATACTCGTCAAAACTTTATTCCCGATTACGTCCATTTGTTAATCCCAGTTCCAGCTCAGCTAAGATGCTAGTTTGAATGTGGTTCTTATATTATATCTTATATCTATTCTCACTTTTCTTCAGTTACAAGATTAAATTCAAGATTATAAAGTACCAGATTATACCAGATACCAGAGTTTTTATTGACACGAAATTACTCAAAAATATTGCAGTAGTCCGTTGTTTTGGTGGCGCAGTATCGGTTACTGTGGTCAATCTTTAGGGCCTATTAAGCAGGGGACGTCTTTTGGCTGATATTATGACGATGACTCAAAAATCTGTTAAAAATTGGTTTAGAAGAGTACCTACGGCGGATATACTAAATATTTTTTACCGATTTGTCGATCTACAAAATATTGAAAAATTACATAAACAGTTTTTTTGTATTGATTAGGTATATAACATTATTGTCTTCAATGTTTTTTGCTTGGAGAAATGAAATTAATGATCCGATAATGGACCTGCCTAACAGACATATTAATATAGAGCCAGTGCGGAAAGTGCAAGCGTCTTGCAACAAGGAGAACTCATATACCTTACCTGCCATAACTTTCCGTACAGACCCCTATTATTTTAAACTTGATTATTCAAACCATTTCATGTTACTGAGATTCGAACTCCATTCGCGCGATGACCTAAAAAGAGCATTTAAACCTAATTATGCAAAATGGCTTAAAGAAACGCGTGGCAACTGCGCAGTAAATCAGCGAGACAGTCCGCGCTTGCTGTAAATCATGGTCACTTTAGTGCGAAAGGAATTCCTTTTGAACGAGCGTGGTGGTATTGCAAACTAAAGAGCTTAAAACAGCTCATAATTATTACTTTTTTTAGAGTCACGTAGGTACCCAAAGGGTAAAATAAACTTTGTTACTAAGGCTGCGCTCTGTTCGATTGTCACCAGGCTGTATCTCGTGACGTGACGAACCGCGATAGTTAGACAGACGCTGTATTTGTTTTTTTTTTAATACCACGTCGGTGGCAAACAAGCATACGGCCCGCCTGATGGAAAGCAGTCACCGTAGCCTATGGGCGCCTGCAACCCCAGGGGTGTCATATGCGCGTTGCCGACCCAATAAAAACTTGTACACTCCTCTTTTGAAGAACCCCATACTGTAGTCCAACGGGAAAATCTCGGCAGGGAGCTCATTCCACAGACGTACCGTCCGTTGCCGCTATAACAATAAATAAAAATAAATTGATAATGGTACGGAACTTTTCGTGCGCGAGCTCGACTCGCACTTGTAATACTAATAAAGTACTACTGTGTAATGTAACATATATTTGGGAAAAGATTAATGTATTTACTCGTAAGTAATTAATACCATTTTATTATCTCTCGAGTAAGAATAGTTAGCTGAAGGCTTGTTTTGCTTCCGCTGGCCTTCTGTCTGTATGCAGCATAATATGTCTATCACAGTGTCAAGTATCTTAATAGGTACATGGTAGAGAGCTACCCCCTTATTCATTAACGTCTATCGTTTGTCGAATTTTATCTTATTTAAAATAAAATGCTTACTACTACTACTTCTACTCAAGGTCTGTCTCAAGGTTCATGCTACCCCACACCCATAACCCTTCTAAAGACGAATCGGAAAATAATATGAGTCTGAAAGTTTACCGTGGCATTATTATGCCATTTATATTAAACCGCGTAAAAAATAAATATTGCAATATTTAAAACGTCCAAATATCACAAAAATGGTTTCATTTACTCCATTGAAATTTTGTTAAAAGCTGCGTTATTAATATTTATATTGGAAAATTCATCAAATATTGAAGTAAGTAGTTTTACCGATTTTTTCATGGAATTTTGCACAAAAGAGTAAAATATCAATATTTATATTTTGTCAGAGTAATGTTTAAGTTTAAATTCTGTGACCTAGTTTTTCAACAAAATTCGAAAATATAGTATGTAAATGAAGTGTGTGTATGTTGTGATCGCCAAATCAGATAGTAGATTAGTTGTGCATCATTAATATCATTATAAATGTGCATTAATGAATCGGATTTTTGTATTAAATATTCAAACATAATTATTTTAGGCGCTAAACACTCGCATCGTACTTAACTTCGTGAAATTACCAAATATATTAACTATCGATAGCACATGTAATTAATAAATTAGCCATTTGATCATAAATTTGTATAATTTAATAATTAATTTAACTAATTTCATCTTTTTTGTTGTTTTTACGTGGGTACTTTAAACAAATAGGTACCTACACATATGTATACATGCGCTTTTGACCTTATAATATTTATGTACGATTACAACTACATAAATAACAAAACATAGAAGGGAGTGCAAAAAATAAAATTAATATGTTTCCTTGGCACATCGCCTTTCGTATCCAAAGTCGGTGAAAATTCTAAGTTTTGCTTTTTTCGTTAGTTTCAAACAACAATGAATGAACTAGGTACATACGTATTGATCTTCGTATAACCGTCCTATTATTACAAATACCAGCTATGTGCATGTATTATATCATTCGATAATGAATTTAGTTCTTTGGCGGCAGATAAACTAGGTACGTGGTTTTCGCTCGCCAGGTGAGCCTTATTGTTATTAGCTTTTAAGTGTTTTTAGATAAATAAAAAAAAATCATGATAATTAAATCGATTCTGCCTAAACCTAATTTGTGCAGATAACTGTCGTTTGAAGTAATAGGACGAAGAACTTTTGGAGCAACCAAACAAATAAATAATAAAGAAGTAAGTTAAAATTTGGCATGGGCCATACATAATGTAATCAAACGAAGTGAGCATCATTGAGGCAAGATGCATTCAGCATACTTATTTGCGCTACTCAAATGCCCTACAAAAGTTTATATTTTTATTTTATAATAATACAAGCGAATGTTACATTTACTACTAAGCCATACTAAGGTTTACTGCTAAAGCCATTTGTACAAGACACCAAAACAAGGATATCTAAACTTTTAAAAATAGCTCACTGTTTGCGCGCGTGCGATACCGGACAGGACCCGGGCGTCCAAGATTTACGGCCAAGCGGGACAGTCCCCGGCTCGACAGCGGACACCGCTCGGACAACTCGCAAGATTAATTACCCGAAACTATCCCACCGTTGATTTTTAATCCATTCGCATTGCGAAAAACTTCAACTCCATCCCAGCTTAAACAAAAATGAACTCAACATTCAAACGTATTCTATGCCCATAGAGGTTACTTTCAGTTGAACGGTTAAACAGCGATTTGGCTTTGCGAAAGTCACTCGCATTGGCGATGTTCGAAATTTAAATTCAAATCGCCGTAATCCGATATTGCGAATTGATTGTGAATTTCAACCGTTTGATATCGATGGTTTGAAAAAGGGATTCGGAAGCACGCAGGCTCGTGTGACGGTTTTGTGTTTGATTGGGATTGTGTATGTATCTAAGGAGGGGAGATTTCATTTGGACCTGTCCGCAGAGATAGATAGGACGAGGCGATAGAGAACGCTTGAGCCGTGGTGTCAAGTTGGCTTTTCGTGACAAATCGAATGGTTGTCGGCTAGTTTGGATTTGAAATTAGTCGCGAAATGTTAATACCGTAAAAATAGGCAGTTTTTTGCAATTTTGTTGATATTATCAAAATGTTTACAGTTAAATATTTAGGGTCAGAACGGATTTAACATAGGTACACATACGTCATGTACGTATAATTATATTTAAGTAATAATGTAATAACCCATGAATCAAAACTCTATTGTAATATTTGTAACCCATTGTACCTTATTTTTAGCAGTACCTAAATCATCTTTGAAGCTTAAATGCTTTGTAATTGTAATAGAGTAGAAGACGATATATTTAATATTTATTGTAAAATGTTACGAACCTCTTAAATACATACCTACGACATGTTATGTAATTTAAAATGTTTGTTAATTAATCAGTTATGATTTTCAAAACGAAAAACAGTAATAAGAGCACAAAAGTGCACCCACAAAACAAATAATCTAAAAAAATGTTGTAGTTACATAACTACAACTTTATGTTAAGTTTAGTTTAAATAAGGCTCTTGCTTCAGGCCTTATCCCGACTCTGAGATATCGCGGCTACTTAGCCTTATCAGTGCTCGTTCATACTTCGTAGAGTTTGTGAAATCTTTCATGTATTTTTTGTGAAAATTCTTCTGCGGTCCAATTTTGCTACTTACAAATGAATGTTAGTTACAATACCAATGCTCTCTAAACTAATTTTATTGCGCACGATTTTTATTGATGATGATGATAAAACTTGTGCATACCTATGTTTACTGTCAGCCAAAAAGTGTGGTATGTTGTTATTTGAAATTGTTTTCTTATTTTGGTGCCTTAACAGAATTTTAGGTAATCAAATCAGGTTTTTATATATAATTGATGATTTGATGAAGCAGAAGAAATATGAAAACCATTAGCTATCTAACTAGCCTGTAGACATACGTTAGCTTGATTATTATTTTCAATTCTAGGTAATATCAAATATTGAAATGAAATGAATCGTTTATTTGCTGAATATGGGTTTACAAATACAGATGTTTACAAAATATATTGAACAGCCATACTCGGCTTGTTATAGCATGCAAATATAATATATTACAAACACAATAAGTCAATGTAGTGTCGAAACCAAAATAATAAAATTGAAAAAAATATATTTTGTATTTATTTACTTAAATGTAACTTCAAAATAAACACCTCAGAGATAAACACTTTTGAAACTGGTATCTTATCGAAATCTAACTAGAAATCGCTCTAGTCATCGAATTTTTCAATCGCCTCACTAAAGCCTTAGGGCACCGACTACGCCAGTCGAAAAAGGTCGTATATCACATCAAGACTCATAAATTGTGCACTCTTTTACTCCTGCGTTGTAGCGTTTTGTTTTCAGTTGCTTGTACGGTCTGAGTGAAAGGACCGCGACTTAAGGGCTCCCTAGAGAGCTGGAGTTGCATTGGAAGGAATTCACTAGAGTAGAATTTTATAAATGTTTCGCTGGATTCTCTTAGAAAGTGCTCGTAGTTTATTTTAAAGGAAACTGGTATTGTGTGGATAAGGCGATTGTTACTTGTAATTGTTTATCGTGTACAGTCAAGTACAAAAATATGTATTGAAAGAATTCTCTTATGATTGTGTTACGTTTTTATTTCGCAGAATTAAAGTGCATATTTTTGAGCATTCTTATATACACTTTATTTTACTTTTGACTGTACCCAGGTCTTGTGCATTTGGCATTGTGAATTAGGTATCTAATAATATAATATTGTCACTCTTGTTCGAGTGGGTAAGTAAAATTTAAGAAAACCTTAGCCTCACTTGTACGATCTCAAGGTAAACAGTATTAGTCGGGGTTAACCGGTTAAGTCCATGCATTTTTGACAAATGAACCTTAAACCGGAAGTCGACGTACATTTTTGTTAAAGTTACTGATATTTATTAGTATTACCCTAAAAATATATCTCGAACGTGTCCCGTTCCCGATATGTGTCAAAGACGTCAAATGCTAAGGAAAGTCAGCCATATTTGTTTACCTTTTTATTTACTTTCAACTGAAAGATTGATTATTATCAAATCCTAATCAGAAAGGACTGTTGATGTTGACAGAACATTTACCAAGGAAAAAGTTGTTTATAAATTTATTCAGTGATTAATTAATCTATTGTCTGTAAGTATCTGCACTTAAACTATGAATGTATGACTATAACTAAGAATATATCCTAGATTGAGCTATACATATACACGATTGTGTCAACAATACTTTCAAATTTCATTCTAATCGAAGTTTGATAATAGGTACCATTTCGAACAAGGTCTGTACAACCACTCTAAGTGGCGAGCAAATGTCTTCAAATTTGCATTCGGTGTGTATGTACGACGCTAAGTGTTGGTAATTTGAGCGGAACACGTTAATGGGACAACAAAGGAGCTGACTTGGCAGCCTAAAGGGTACGTCTTTCGGATCTCTATGGTAATGTTGGTGTATAAATTAAGCTTGTGCTTATAAGATTGTGTTAGACACATATTATATAGCATGTTTGTGGCTTTGAACGAAGTATTTCTAATGTACAAAAAAATGGGAACTATTTTTACGGAAAACTATTAAACATTTTTTTTTGGTTACCTACTCGTAAATTCATCATCAGTCAAGCTCGTGCTGAAAAGATTGTGTTAAAGACATGGGTGCGCCAAAGTATTTATAAAATTGCAACTTAGATTATTGGAACTCCGAAAATTTTTCTTATACAATTTAACTTCATAATGATCGGTATTTAGAATAATCTTTGTTCATAATTATCATCACATAGAATTATTTATGTTCATAATATTGTTTTTCATACATATTTTTAGTACTAACTTTTATGTTTATATAATTTTTCACTATACTTATTTTATGCTATATATTCTAATGTTATAGATATTTATTTTAATCTGTACTGGTTTCATGTATGAATTATTTTTGTTTAATTAAATATAAATCGTACTATTACTGTAAACTAGCTACCTGCACAAATCAGGATGTGGCAGAGTAGGTACTGTACTGAACGGGTTCCCTCTAAACTTTTTTGTCCGAAACGCTTAGGACATAACAGACTTGGTATAATCTATTTTGGCATCAACTTACAGACAGAAACAGACAGAAACATCACTTGGCTTAAATAACAATATTTCGAATATTATTTTGTCCGAAACTATCTTGGCATATCATTATTTATGCCGAGTGTTATAAGACAGAAATTAGATTTGAATTTTTTTTGGGCATGTAGCCACATGTTCGAAACTTGCCTTTTTCGTCAGGCAGAATTTTCTGCGAGGGCGAAAATTTCTGCAGTGAGCGAGCGAAGCGAGCGAACAAAACCTTCCGGGGCAGATCCGACTCGGATAGGTTAGGTTAGAAGACTAACGCGGGAGCTTTGCTCCCGCCTTAGTCTTCGAGGTTATTTTTTTTTAGCAACCTAGAAAGTACTCAGCTCAGTAACACAGTAAGTAACGTACAAAATATTACTACTACCTCGATTATATTGATTGTAATTATTCCTTCTCTGTTATACTAAAACAAACTATGCCGATACTTTTTATGCACATCCAGATTATGCCTCATCATAAATAGGAGCATCGAAATTATGCTCGAATAATATTCGAACAACTCGAAATCTGCCACAAAGAAATATGCTTAAGTTGAGTATGCCACAACAGTTTCTGCACAAAGCCCATTTCATAATGCTACATAGTTTATGTTATTCATAAAATAATTATACCACAACAGAGTGAACCTAATGGGAAAATGTTTATAAGTAAACAATTTATTTCAAATAACTTTATGAGTATAGATTAATCTACTTGACGACTTTAGGAGGATAAAATTTCGAAATAAAAATCGTTATGAACATTGTAGGTAGAAGTATAATTTTTAGTAAGAAAAAAAGTATGAGATAAAATTTTCGGAGTAATGATGATTATGAGTAAAAAACGGTATTAGTAAAAATATTCGAAGAAAAAATTGTATAAGTGCCAATATGGACCCTAAAGACATATTATATGGCATGTTTGTGGCTTTGAACAAAGTATTTCTAATTAATGTATAAAATAATGGAAACTATTTTTACGGAAAAATGTTAACATTTTTTTTCGGTTACCTACTCGTAAAGTCATCATCAGTCAAGCTCGTGCTGATAAGATTGTGTTAGACACATATTATATTGCATGTTTGTGACTTTGAACGAAGTATTTGTAATGTAAAAAACAATGGAAACTATTTTTACGGAAAAAATATGACACACAATTACCTCTTTGGTTTTTTCTACCATTTTTTAGGGTTCCGTAGTAATCTAGAAACCCTTCTAGTTTCGCCATGTCCGTCTGTCTGTCTGTCCGTCAGTCCATCATCTGTCTGTTCGCAGTATAGCTAGTGGCCGTTAGTACCAGACATTTGTAATCTGGTACAGGGATACATATCAATGACGCCGTCACAGTGGTATGTAGAATAAAATATAGACTTTTTTTTCGGTTACCTCCCCTACCCGTAGAGTGGGGATGTTTTTTTTTGCTGTAATTCTATAGTGTGAGGTATTATGAAAATTGACAAAATAAAAAGAAATAGTTTCATTATAAATTTATATAGGTACCATTCTAATTATTGTGATAAACACAGTGATTGAAACCATTTACCAAGCTATATTAAAACCTGTGTTTGTAAGTGGATAACTGGGTCTATATTTAAGTCAAAATTGTTTTTTGTTTGTTTTATTTTTAAACAGCAACATAGCAGTTTACGATAAAAACGTGCACTTTTAGGTCAGCAACTTGTTTACTACAGATTAGACAACTAAGGATGAATGTGAGTTAGAGTCAGACTATAGTTTTGTTTTGACCCTTGAAGTTGCTGCGAAAACCTTGTACCGGTGATCTGAAAACACGAAACACGTAAAATCAATATGAACCTCCAACTTCAGTGTATCAGATTTTGTGTACGAACATTCTGTGAATTTGACGGGTGTAGAATGTTTGTATTCCAGTTCCGTTTTAGTTTTTTCTGCGCTTTTGAACACAGTTAGGTTATGGGTAAATTGTCGATAGACGGGAGAGAATATTTGGGTGAAGGGTTTTTTTAAAGCTACATGCAGTACTTTAGTTCTACTGCAGGCCATCCTGCAATCTTATACGATAAGTAATAAATGCATGAGAGTGACAGATTTGTACAAAAAGTTATCGCTTATCGTATACGATTGCAGAAAAGCATCTTGGCTAGGCCTGCAGAAAATAATTATTGACCTCAACACTCACAATCCTCGTTGACATTCTGTATAAGTTTACTATATTTATATATTAACAATTTAATACCTACATTTCATCAGATTAATTTTATTTGTACCTAAGAGAGAGGCTGGTGAGACATTATCATTCAACTTTCTTCTGACTTTATATATTTATTGAGTTTGTTGAATAACCCCACTCATATTATTATTCAATAACAATTTAACCTTTTTATTTAACTAGTACATGTTTCAAAAATATTACGTTTTATTCTTTGGCAATCCATTACACATATAACTAATTAAGTACCTAAACTTTTCGTAAAAATATATCAATCAATCAGACGTTTATTGATAATTCTACATATCACATTATTTACAACATTATTATTACACAAACAAAAATAGCATCATTAGCTATACCGATATGAGAAATAGAATTGCAACATTCATAATCGTAAATCATTCTACTAAATTGACACATGTTAAAAGTCCATACCGAACCGATGTCTTCATTCCTCACAATTAGAGGAGCGATGTTAAAACTTTTCAGACTAACAAATCTCATCCTGAGTTGGGGATAAAAGTGGTTAAGTGTGAGCCGTGGATACTAAACAGAGAGGTAGAGTAGGCTCCTAAACAGTGTATAAAAACAGTATTGTATTAGGTAAGTAGTGATTGATGCATTACATGAATTATTAGTATCGTATTTAAGTATAAAATATCATCCACACATTGGGGACGGATGAGATTTTTTTCCTGCCATCGTATCTGTGGGGTGTCGTTGGATAGGCTTTTGTAGATAAATAAGGAGTTGAATTGTATGCGACGTGTACCGCGTAATCGCTAGATCAATAATAATTCGATTAATGTATTTCAATCGCAGGAGATATAAGGACAAAAATTTTACTTGCCGTGTGGTGATGGCAGTAAGAATACATTTGTCACCACCCCAACTCCCCCTGCGGGTGTCGTAAGAGTCGACTAAGGGATTGCAATGTCACTGACTATTATTTGGTAAAAGATTGATGATGGGCAGTAGCGTCATCAATGTCATCATAGTGGACACATTACTGCGATCGCCAATCCGCTTGCCCAGCGTGACGATTATGGGCATTTCTCTCCTATTAACTATGCGTCTATACGCATAGTTAATAGGAGAGGCCTACGTCCAGCAGTGGATTATCATAGGCTGATGATGATGATGAGATGATGAAATATAAGGACTCAAGCAATTAAAGGCTGAAAACTTTACTGAAGGGCTGCCTCTACGCTCGCTGAATGCAGTGTGAAGGGAAATATATTTGTGTATCACTTGAGAATTGAACCCTAAACGCATTACGCCCGGGAAAGTGAAAAGGGTTCAGTGCCCCCATGACTACTGAACTTGAATTGGTATACCTTACGGCGGCACTTTAAAAGATCTGAAAAGTGCCTTTGTTACTTTTCTCCGTCTGTATTCTAGAAAGGTTGCGAATGTTCAATTGTTCTCAAGGTTTTCTGGAAGCTAGATAAGTTTTTAAACTTGGTAAATTACAAGAATCTTTAAAATCTTATAAGATAGGGTACTCAACTGTCCGGCTTCGATTTGATCGAGTTTTATTAAACACCGTGGGCTGTTTAAGTTTAAACCCGACCGATTTTAACAGTGTATTCCTGACCACATTTAGGAACTATAATGTCGTATAAACTTTATTACCAATAAAAAAAAACACATTTTCTAATTGTTACTCTGTACAAAAGGTCTTTTTAACGGCGTTGGTGCCATTATGGAGAATAGTCTCACTAACCTCATGAATAAATCTCAAAAATTGGGAAATAAAACCATAAAAAATTAGGTTTTAATAAAAAAAAACGTTAACACTCATTGTAAGTGCCAGTTTTATGAATAACATTGACTTTTTTTGTTTAAATACATAAAAATAATTGAAATATCAAAAATGAGTGGTTAAATCTTTCGGATTTAAACAGCCCACGGTGTATGTTATAGAGTAGTAAAAAATAACTTACGTATTTTTTAAAACTGCCCAAACTCATCCTGTTGGCAGAATTTGTCCTTCAAAGTCCTGAAAAGTAACCAAACCCTTTACATTCTTCAAAAAGATATGTTATATTGATAATAATGTAAATATTGATGTTGATTGAGATATTGATAATGATAATGACTTCTGAAGTAGAAGTCCTGGTCTAGGACCCGT
>JALPQI010013254.1:0-40927 GCA_025490895.1 Thaumatotibia leucotreta
GAGGCCTATGTTCAGCAGTGGACGTCTTTCGGCTGATATGATGATGATGATGATGATGAATAATTAAAGTGGCGCGTTCATGATTTACTACTAAATATAGTATACTTTATCAGTAAAGTGGTATTCGCAATACATTTTCACCATTAGGTAGAATTTATAATGCCAATTATAACATGGTCATATATTACTTAGATAGCTCTGTCAAATCATACTCAACGGCATTAAGTGATTTAATTTTGTTTACACCAGCTAGCACTAACAAAATTATATGCACGAGCAAGTTGTTAATCCGTCTTCTGTTTAGTTTCGCTGGACACTTTTATTCCACAAATTTGGCATATAAGTAGCAATTGTATGATCAATAAATAACTAACTCAACGGTTATATGGCTCTTATATGATTAAAAGTCATATAACAGCTATATAAGTCGCTATTATACAGCTAGTTAGCTATAAAATGGTCACGGCGATGATTATTATATGACTAATAAGTGGTGGCAGTTTCAGTTAAATGGCTTTTATATGGCTAAAAAGCTGAGTAATATGGGCCCAAATCGCGTTATATAAATGTAAGTATTACGTTTTTATGACCAATTTCATAAGCTAAAAGCCTGAATATGTTACGTTTCCGCGACGATTATATGACGAAATTTTGCTAGTTGGGTTACGACTAAGGAAGTAAGTACTTCCTCTAAGAACACTAAAACTTATAGTTAGAGAGCACTTATACTATGTCCAGAAATAAATACAAATAATTCAACGTCAGTCCTTTACTCACACATCTACAAATAAATCTTACACTACTACCTCTAAGCCTATATTTAAGTGACAAATCGTCTCACTCCTGGTAATGAATTCGCCCTTACTATTTTGACCAAAACAAACATCGTGCCCAAGTCAGGTGATGGTCGCGGCCCGTTTCCCACAGCGGGTGCCCTCACCTTAAACCTCACCATAAAAATGACATATGTATCACTGATTACTTAGCAACTTACGTCTTTATCGAACTGAGCTTACAGTGGAAACTATATCAAAGATACGTGTACAAGTTTCGCCTTGTTACAATGTCGGAAGGTGCAAGATTGTGTAGATATTTTTGACGTCGGTGTGCCACCCTCCGAGCCACGTGGATGCAACAAGTGTACGCCAACCAAGGCGCATGCGCGAACGAGCCCAGTCGAGCCCTTTCGTACTTTTCCACTAAGTGAAATTTTATGTTCTTCCATTGCTTGACGGACATTTCTGGTTTTAAAATGCGAGCTAAGGTGAGCCGTCAATCGTTAACGCACTTAAAAAGGTAGTAGAAAATCAGAGTAAACGAGGTTTTGTTCCAGATTCAAACGAATTATGATCTGATTTGTATAGTCTGCTATGTCTATAAGGTTAATTTTACTATGATTTAAGATACCTAATTAGATGACGTTTGCCGCGTGGTGACGCCAGTAAGAATACATTTGTCACCACCCCAAATCTTCTCGTTGGTGTCATAAGAGTTGAATATGATTGAGGTGTCACTAAATATTCGTTTATAAAAGTGATGGGCAGCAGCATCGTCATAGTGGACATGTTATGCGCTCGCCAACCCTCTTACCCAGCGTATCGATTATAGGCATTTGGGTCAAAATTCTTTTCATTGTCTTATTTCATACCACTCTCTCACGCTTTTAGTTGCTGTTTCGACTCAGTTTATAAAAAAAACCGGTGCACATGTATTTCTTTTTCACGCTAGATTTTAATCCATACCACTAAAAAATTTAAACAAGACATCATCTCATAAAATCACAACTGCGTCACGTTTTTAGGGACACGAAATAAGACAACAAAAAGAATTTTGACCCATTTCCCTCCTCAAAGCGTCCTCACGCACTGTTAATAGGAGAGGTCTACGTCCGTAGATTGAGAGAGTATACGCCGCCGCAGAAAGACATGGTCTTTTAAATGTTTTATTTCTACAGTTTTTGCCCCTTACAACTGGAACGAATAATTACTCCGCATTTAAAACACCGTATAAGGCAAGCAGCGGCGTTAATAACGTAACACCTTATATGGACAACTCCAATTTGTGGCTTACTGTCATTGAGAGCAATTATTTAATTTTACTAATTGATGCGTTGAACGTCATTGGCTGAATGAAAAGCCTTTCGCACGTCACCGCCTCACAGCTGTACGTGAAACACGTTTAACAAATGTCTCATTATTCTCATTATGAAAACAAAGTTCTCAGAGGTTTTTCAATTGCGCTAACACACGCGAGCGAGTGTAAATTATAAATAAGTTGACAAGTTTTTCTTACTTTTTACCGCCCAGGTAATATATTTTTTCTATTCTAGCACTTCTATCTGTTAAGTGATTGACGGTTATATTAAAAAAGTATACAGATATAGTGCAAAATCCTTTCTCTTCGATTTTTCACGGAAACATCCGAATTCATATTGCTGTCACAATGAACTTCAGTAGGTACGTTATATATTGCACTGAAGCTAATTGAGACAGGGAGATTAATTCGGGCGTTTCCGTGAAAAGCCGGAGTGAAAGGATCTTGCACTACACCTGTAAGTTGTCACGTATTACACACGTCGCTGGCAGACTATTAACGTCATGCCCGAAACGTCAAGGCAATATCTAATGCAAGTTGAAGCGATTACTTCCCGTTTGTCGTTAAAATATGAAATCTTAACTGAGTTCTTCTAACACTGGACTGGGGGGGGGGACTATGGTCTTTTAAAAGCGATTCAGTTTAGGTTCGGCTTGTCAGTTTTTGACAGTTGTTATATGGAACTGACACACCGTGCACCGTGATAGTAGATCGTGGTAGCCCCTGAGTAGAGTTGTATCGTGTCCGAGAATGTTCTCCCTCGAGAATATTATCCTTACAAAACGGAGAACGTTTTCGGGAAAGTACGACTCTACCCCTGACTGACCAATGAAAATTGTATAATAAAGATTATTATATTACATTTTATTGTACAGTTATGTAATAATATGCATACATTTCAGAACGTTTGCCCTTGGCATAAGGATCAAAAACGTTAATATATTTTTGGAACGCCTTTCCATGCAGTAAATTACGAGTATAATCTGAAAAGATCATACGAGAAGATCCACAAAATTTTAAATTATACCTCCTCGTTCGGTCACAATGCGTAAAAAAGTGAATTGAATGGATACATGTTCGAGTTTTTAATTATTTTTTTACGTAGTTGAGAGATTGCTCATTTTAAATCTATTCAGCCTAATTGTAGAGAGTACTTTTACTAGTTCGCAAGAACTTTCTACTTGTATCTATGCTAATCAATTGGAATAGTGCTCGTGAACGTCTGTTTCGTACATGTGGTCGTAGGATAATTATATAAAACACGTAACCATGCAAATAATTACGACCTCTATCGTGAGACATTAAACCAATTAAACCATGCATATATTAAATCATAATTAAACGGTTATGCTTGTATTTTTAGTCACTAGTGTCATTATGCGTGACGTAATTTGAGAGTAGCGTTGAAAACGTCGGAAAAAATCAAATGTTTTTTGGAAAACAATGTAAATTTAATTTTTTACCGTTTTTTTCGGGTTTCGATAAATGTAATTACTGCCACTATCACTTTCATTTCTATTCATTTAAATTGACTTTTCCTCGATGACATCCTTTTCTCTTTTGCAAGTGAAAATTAGACCTAATCGACATTGATTTAGTGTTGACAATTTAATTGTAAACTATCGTCGATTTTTTCCGAAATAATTCGAAAAAACGATTAGTTTAGAAAGAAATGTGATTTTTCCAGAAAATTTAAAATAGCGTTTAAATTTTCTGGAAAAATCACAATTCTTTCTAAACTAATCGAGAACCTTTTAAAAGTAAAGTGAAAACTGAAGGTAAAGTATAAGATCCTCTATTTTTGTTAGAGTTAGGCCGATATTATATTTATAAAGATAGAACCCACCTATAAGAAAACCTACCGCGAACTTCGAAATTCGTAACACGTAAATTTCGAGCACAATTGACGATGGGCAGCAGCATCGTCACACACACTACTGCGATCGCCAACCCGCTTGCCTAACGTGGCGATTATGGGCATTTACCTTCTAATGCGTCGATTCGCATAGCGTCGTTGAGATGCCAATTCCGTTATGTGTAAATTTCAAATTTGACAAAAGAAGACTGTAAACATATGTCATTTGGATTGATTTTTCAGTTCCTGAAATCGTGCACATAACGGAATTGGCAATCTCAACGACGATAGTTAATATGCGTCTGAGGCCTACGTTCAGCTGGACTGACAGAGGGTAATAACGTGACGACGACAAGTGACAACTTTTCGCAGTTTTTCTACAATCTCATAAAAACAAGATTAGCCAATGTTTTCAAATCCTCCTCATATATAGGGCAACCTTGAACACGTGTTACGTAAAGTATTATTGTATTTTGCGATAATCGTATCTTGGCGTTAGATATCTTATTTACGTATGTTAGCTACTGCGTAGTCTATTTGTGAATATCCTATTATGAATTGTTTTTGTGGTTAAAGTAACTCCGTTTTTTGCCTATTAGTGAAACAAAACAGACAAGATACTTAACTTAGTCTCGATAATTAAACACATGTCATTAAGAAATAATATGCGACCAAAAACATGTGCAAAATTTTTTTCGTACTAATTTGTCAAATGATTTCAGTGAAAATTTGCTAGCATATGGGGGCACGATAAAACAGATTGATAAAAACTAAGCTCGCTTCATAATTTAGTACTTTATGAGCTTATGATTTAACTATCACCCACGAAAGTTGTTTATCAACTGACAAAGAGGTTTCCACCCCTCTTAAAGGTGAATAACATTTTTGTATAAAAGCTGTATTCGGTCGTATACAGCTCTTATTACTCTAAAGACGCTCATCCTATCCCCACTCTACGAAATTCATTCGTCACACAAAACGTAATTCGTCGAAATTTGTTGATTTCGTAAGGTGCATTTAGACCAAACGAGCATTCGCTCATTCTATCCCCCATCAACGAATTTCGACGAATCACGTTTTGTGTAACGAACGAATTTCGTAGAGTGGGAGATAGAATGAGCGAATGCTCGTTTGGTCTAAATACACCTGTAGAGTGGGGGGGTAGAATGAGCATTCGCTCGTTTGGTGCAAACCCACCTTTAAATGGGAACATGTTATTCAGCCTTAAGCTGATATAAATAAGTCATTGTATAGTTTAAATAAAAAGTCAGTAATTTCTAGAACCTACTTTCACAAAGTCATTAAAATCATGGTTTCAAGCGAAACTATGTTCGTTTATTCATAAATAATAGTTGTAATAACACGTCCATTCCAATAACCAACGCGACATAACCAACGAATAATCAAAATAGGGTAAAAGCCTCGTAAAGGCTCGTTTTAATTGGGATCAAAGCGTCGAAATCTCCGCGAATGTCGCACATTGGAAGGTCTATTAGAAAGTGCAAAATGGCTATACGATTTGTTACTTGATGATATGTCTATAATATGTGACAATTGAGTCGCTTAACTTCAAACCCGGGTAAATTAACTCTGTCAATAGAGTTGAAGTTAAAGAACAACTAGGCAATTGCAATTAAATATACACTCTATTGACAGAGTGGATTTACCCGGGTTTGAAGTTAAGCGACTCAATTGCACATGCAGGCCTCCAGTGACTTTGGTAGCTTACTATTAAATTGGCATATTCGTTATTTTCGCGTTCTTTGTTGTTCGTGCCGTATGGGAAAACTATTTGAAAAAAAAAATCCGGCACACAAGAGTTTACAGGATTGATATGTCACTGACAATTCTTTTTTTTTTTAATTTATTTATAAAACAAACAGCCATGTACAAATAAGACTATGCGAAATTAACATAGTGTTCTATGTTAAAGTTTCCTATATTAATACAAACATTATGCAAACAGTTGTAAATCCTACAATTCTTTTAATTCAAGATCGATCATAAGCAGCAACGTCATCATTATGGTTACACTACTGTGATCGACAACCCGCTTGTCTTACGTGGTGATTGCGGGTGTCCCCTTGAGTTAGCGTCCTATTTTCTAGTCTAGGTCATCGAATTATAATTGATAAGTTGAAGTCGACGTCGAGTCTTACGAGTCTATGACACACATATCGCACTTATGACATTAGTGTACATTTCGACCGGCTAAACTAAAACCGACCGCAGTCCGGTCTACCTACAACCCATTTTAAATTTAAAGATATCACAATAACACGTACGCTGCGGCAATTAGCTTAACTCGTAATTAACCACACTTGGTAAGGGGTCGAAAGGCCCCGCGCAATGATCAAATCAAATCGGTATCCTAAATGTTGCAATCACCCCTGGGTCGCAATTACGATACGATTACGCAACGGAGCGTAAACTCCGCGTAATTAAGATCCCCGTTCGCGTAAGAATTACCCCCCACGCGTATCGTAAGGACTTCATTTGTTTTTCTTGACGCTTCATTTCGCGACGGTCTGGGAATCGAGTGGCCATTAGTTGAGCGTTTTACCCTAAATTATTTAAAACTTGTTGCTGCCTTCGATTTTTTTATCAGACAGGGTGACTACCAGATGGTGAAAAAAGATAATGAACTGAAATGAAATCTTTTGTTTCAGACTAATAAATAGTCCATAGGAAATAATTAGGTAGGTACATAAAACAAATAAAAAATTTAAAAATAATAAAATGAAATATACCTACACCTAAATTAAATTAAATACAAATTAGAAATCAAAAATAATAAAATTGAATAAAATAAAACATGAATTCAAACACATTTTTATGGGTAAATTGTGTTTACACAGGTAGGTACCCAAATATTTTGGCTCTTACAGTGGTACCCAAAATGTTTGGGTACCTACATAAACTAGAATTTTGATAACATCTGGTGAACATCCTTTTTGAGTTTTCATATTGAACATTGCAATGTAAAAGTTAGTAGGTACAGTCAGTTACTAAGACATGTATCGACTTTTTCACCTAACTGCATTGTAATAAGATGAAAAAGTAGATTTTGATACTGACCGATGATTTTGTAACTGACCGTACTATACATAAGTTGACTTTACTTTATACTGCTTGTATTAATGTTTGCAAATGTTATATTATTTAGAATACTTACCTAAACTAGTGACATAAGTTTGTTACATAACTGTGAAAAATAAATTTAAGTACACATAAAACGAAATTAACTTTGATACTATTAGCAACAAAGGAACATCAAATAATTCAATATTTTATCGATATAATCGACTGAATACACAATTATTAAAGTATATACCTACTAATAATATTATATTAATAATATTTTTTATTTATAAATTTAATTTATATCCTCATCCTACCCATCGCTTTTCCTCTGTTTTGCATTTCACATAAAACAAAAGCATTTTGACTATAACTTCAACCTAAACAAGCTTTTCATTCATAATTTGACAAAAAATCGAAAATATCCTTTGGAATTACAATGGGCAGGACGATGATATAGTATTCTAGTGCCATTAAACGGTCATTAGTGTACAGATTAGTATTGCAGATTGTCTGTTTTATTAATTCAGAATTATTAATCGACGGCAGCTGCACCGTCCATTTTAGCACCGGCGTAGAATTATGTCGTTAATAAAACTACTATTCTGCTGTAAGTTAGCGCTATTTCTGATACGAGCGGGAAGAGACGGCGACTTGTATAAATAAATTGCGGTATCATGTCTATGATTATGATAACCAGAGCGGACAAACGGGTAATGTTCGCAATCATATGGACATGACTCCAAAGTTGATTGAATAATTCATCATTTAATCATTTTCAGAAAATTATCTTTTCCTAACTAGTGCGCAAAAACGAACTTTGCGCACGCTTCGCGCGCGTTAAGTTCTCTTTTGGACGCACCTGTTATGAAAAAAATCGTCCCTTACACGTGGAAAAACTTTTTTTAACTCGGGTGATTGTCGCCCTCGTTTCACTCGGGCTCCAACTTTCACCCTCGCTGAAAAAAAGTTTTCCCGCACTAATTAGGAAATGTACTATTTCAGTACACACGGCGCTTTTTTACACGCTAGTGCGAGAAATTATTAATTTTACGTCAGGTCGAAATCTTCGGAGCGCCAAATGTACCTACTGAAAAACGTTGTACGATACTGGTGCGAAAAAGAAATTCGTAACTTGTGTCGATTTAGAGCACTCCCTTCGGTCGAGCTCTAATTTATCTCCACTCGTTTCGTACAAAATTTTTGTATCATAATGTACCAATGTGACACCGGTGACTATGAAAACCTTTGTAAATAGTCACCACCAAGAAGTAATTCGATTAATTATTCATTCAACTTTGGAGGCTTATCTACATTATTGCGAAAATGACGCACATTTGCCCGATCTCATGATAACGCCTAATAATTTGTCCGAACTATTTGTATTACATGCAATTTCTTTCGCTCATTTTTCTGCGATGAGATGGCCCTCCGAACTTTTGGACCTGACGTAAAATGAGCCACTTGTCGCACTAGAGCCTAAAAAAGGCACCATCTGTACTAAAAAAGTACATAATATTTTCTATCGTTTACTTTCCTTTTTGTAACCGCTGTATAAATTGTTTGAAAAATAGTAAAAAAAGTTACTTTTATATTTTTCTCCTAGTAGGATTGAAATAGCTCGTGATTCTAAGAAGGACAAACTTATTTATAAGTATTAACGTATTTAAAAATAGATCTACGAACGTGTTTCACAATATGTGTCAAAAACAACGCTATTGAAAGTCAGCCATATTTGTTTTTTTTTTTTTTCGTTTACAACTGGCGCACGGAATGATTTATTATTATATCTTACTTGTATATTAGTTATTATGCCCTGAAGGTGAAATTTTATCCCGTCACTGATTCCGATCACATTCCGAGAGAATAATTTAATGGGAGCCACTCAAAAATTCCACTCTGCCTTGACCTAATTGTAGGCGACTCGCTGCCCCTCCGTACTACCGAATGGAATAAGAAATGATAAACGTCGATTTGAAGTCATTTTAAGGTCTTCCTATCGTGGAATAAAACTATTTAAATGGATTTTGTCGCGTATAATAATTAAATTTATCTACTTCCGTCACCCTGTAAAGTGTTCGAAACGTCGCGTCGGGGAATAGCTAAATTTCATTGATATACGCGATACAATCCGTTTTAATAGTACATTTCGATAAAAGTGTAAAAAATTTTTTATTCGACGAGGGTGAAAGCCCGAGTGAAACGAGGGTGAAAGCCCGAGTGAAACGAGGGCGACAATCACCCGAGTTAAAAAGAAGTTTTTACACGTGTATCGAACGACTTTTTTCATAACAAGTGCCTTAAAAAGAGAAATTTACGCAAGCGAATGTGCGCAAAGTTTACGTTTCCGCACTAGTTGGGAAAATAATTTAATATCATGAGTAATCATCACTATAACCCCGGAAAATACTACGTATTTTTATCGGTTGTATTTTAAGTTATAGGTGAGGGAAGTTGCAATTGTGGGTCAAAAGTACAGACAAGAATCTTCTAAGACCAGAGATACTCCTGTCAGTTCTCTAACTAAGTTGAACTGAGTAACGTAAGTTGACGTAAGTTGTAGGGACGGAGTTATTCTAATGAAAGAGAATTGAATATCACTATCTCATTCGTTAGCATAGCTTCGTCCGTTACGTATGAACTCATAGGCTAAAAGTAGCTCAATTCGTTAGTATTTATTATAAAAGGAGTTATATAAAAATTAAACTTTTTCTCTGAAGTGAATCAAATCCTCTAGGATTTTAAGGCTGTGTGTCACATCGTTTTTACGTTGTATAATATGTTCGTCTCATTATAACTAATACGTAGGTATACGAGGTTATTAGCTTATGTAGGTGAAAAAGTAATATTCAATACACGTGTCCCTAACCGCACGCGCAGTAATATAATAAAATATCGTATTTTCCTCCTATTTATTACATTTAAAGATTTTACTAGAGATTTTCTTTGGCGTTTTTGATCTCTTCACAGGGTGTGGGCGTAAGCGCTTTCCGCGTTTCCATGGCAACGGAATACTTCTAAATTCACAGAGAAATGTTATGAGTGACAAAAACTGGTGAAGCGGGTACAATCCCATATTAGAGGATTCTGTATAAAATGTACAACTTAAGGGGCGCGGTACATCTACGCAAAGTTTAAATCAAATGAAAATGATTATTTGCTAGAATGTAGATTTAAATACGAGATCTCAATGTTCATTTCAGGATCCAATACATTCGGCCATTTGGTGGTAAAAGTTCAAAGTTTTGCAGAAACTGAAATAAATATTTTTCGTCGTAACTCGTTAAAATAAAACTATTTCTTCCATTATAATGCTACGAGAATGTGTTCTACTATTATCGTACGTTTTGCCTGAAAATCAAAAAATAAGAAAACATGAATCGAAACCAGCTGTCAATAAAAAAAAACCGTTGACTCATTTTTACTATGTTTTGACTGGCAATGTTAAAATCTCCGCAATGCTCAATTATTAATTTATGATACATCAAGTCAAATACGTAACTATCAACATTAACAATACAATATAACCTAGTTATTAATAACTGGGTAGAATTCGTATGTCATGTAATCGTATTTATTACATTTCTATATAATTTACATTCAATGGTCGAAACAAAATTACCTCTTCCAAAATATTTTACCTATTTTGCAAATTATTACAATCGTAATAAGTAATACAATCATTTCAATACCTTTAAATACAGGCGGCTCATAATACCGAAAATTCGCAATTCAGGGGTCTCATTATAATCCTGCAAACAAACCCACAATGTCTTTAATACGTCCTACTTTCAACGCCACAATCGCCATTAGACGACTACGCGAACCACAAACGAAGTGTTGCCTGTATGTCACACTTATATACGAATTCACAAGTGCGAGAGAGAGGCAACACTTTGTAGGTAGGGCCTCAGATATATCGGTGCGACCACAGTGCTCAAAATATCAGGGTGGTTAGACAAGTTGCCAATCGCTAACACTTAATCGTCAATCGTAAACGAAAGGCAGCTAACTGTCTTTGGCGCACTAATATAAAAGAGTGACAGAGAGGGAAAACTACGAGACGATACTAAGCGTTAGCGATTGGCAACCTAGCGCATCGTAGTTTTCCCTCTTTGTCGCACAATTATGAAAGAGAGACAGAGAGGGAAAACTACGAGACGCTACTAAGCGTTAGCGATTGGCAACTTGGCTAAACGTCCAGCTCAGATATTTGTGAGAACCCTGGCCGCTTACATATTATGGCGGTACATGCGAGATACGAGCTCGCGATAGCAACCCGGCGATATATTGTTGTATTATTTTGGTACGCGACCGTGAATATTTGGCGAACACCAGACGTTGTTTACAAACATTTGCCTAGTTAAGGGTGAGTCAGACTGGACAGTTTAACTGCGGCTAGTGGTGGAAGTATTTGTAAGTTTCACTTCGTCAATTTTCATGAGAATGGAATTTGCTTAACCCTCCGCAATTGAGGAGACGTATCTCAGACGTATTTTCAACTCTATGGTGCATGGTGTTGATAATAAGACACATGTCACGTGACCTACAGTGGCAGAGGGTTAAATTGTATGATTTAACCGTCTAAGGTGCTTACAAAGACAAAGGGAACGTTTTATTAAAAAAACTCACACTTATTGTTGTTATTTTCTCCCGTTAGTCAGGAGAGAAATACTGGATATAAATAAATGGTGATCCGTTTATAAGCACATGTATTCAGTAGGTATCGCGTTAGTAGGAAAATATAATGCTTTTGGATGGACGGTTCGTTATTTCGACGGCCAGCTTCAAAACGTTTTAATAAACTTTATTTTTAATAAACTTTATTTTTCCGATAACGGTATATTTCGTGCTCCAGTCCAGAGACAGGTATTTGGCCCTAAAAATCGCTTAAAAATATTTTTTACAGTATATAAGTTAATATTATAATTTTATTACATTTAAAGGTGGATTAGGGTATTTCAGTGTAAAAAGAACCGGCCAAGAGCATGTCGTGCCATGCTCAGTATAGGGTTCCGTAGTTATTCAAAAACGGCTGGGCCGATTATGTTCAAAATAGTTTTATTTTAAAGTATTATACAGTATGTATCACCTCGTAGAGCAAAGAAAGAAACCCATTAATATTTAGATCATACTAAACAACTTTTACTATGGGGCCAACATCGAATTCGCGAAAAAAAAAATTACTCTCCCATACAACGTGTTCATGATCACGCAATCAAAATGTATGAAACTGTCAAATTTTTTTTCGTGAATTCAGGTTTGGCCCCATAGTAAAAGTTGTTTAGTATGATCTAAACATTAATGGGTTTCTTTCTTTGCTCTACGCGGTGATACATACTGTATAAGCCCACTATTCATTATTTTTTTCATATTTTTTGGACCCACGGATTAAAAGTAAGAGGAGGGGGACACAATTTTTTTTTAATTCTCGAGCGGTTATCTCCGAATTATATTTTAAGCAACTTTTAGGGCCAAATACCTGTGACCTGTCTGTGCAGTCCGACACACACTTAACAATTTTTTATTCAAACGTATAAAACAGTAATCGGCCATTATCGGCCAGGCCCACAATTATGTTTTACGTGCGATCGAGTGATGTTGTGTTCGCGTGATGACAGACGATCAACACCAAATTATCGATACATATCGGTACCTTAAATTGTCCCATTGAATACCTCTGATTGGAGGCTAATACTGACAACAATATTACAACAAATTATTCCGTTCTTAACCTAAATCGTGGAATCGCATCTATTATTCAGTCGCTGAAAGTGTTAAATTGATGTAGTTGGTCGGCGATTGTAATTTCACTTTTGGTTAATTATTAAGCACTTGTAGCAATTTGGATGCCCAGTCGAAATATCTATTTTATTATTCGTTATTGCCTTGGTTACAGTCTCAGGGTCACGCTGGTTTTAAGCAAAATCTATCAGAATAGTGGTGCTGTGGGTAAATTAACAAGACTGTAACGAGAGTTACCAATTCTTTTGTATGTTCTCATATTAATTAAGTACATTTAAGGGTCCACATATCTACCTACAGGGCTAGGCTAGACGTACGGAAACTCAACTTTGATTAATTCATTTTAAAACATACGAAAGAATTGGTAACTCTCGTTACAGTCTTGTGGACTTATTACCCTGGTGATACTTTTATATCCAATATTCAGTTAAAGTTCCCCTAAATTTTCCTCATCAGTATAAGATACGTCGTACTGAATAGATCCAAACCTAAGTCTTCAACTATTCATAAGTGTTTAATAGGTAATTATAATTCAAAACAAATTGGGAAGCAAACGCATTCTTCTTATAATTTATTGTAATAAATAACGATAAATACATTTTTTTTTCATTATCATACCGTTAAAGCATAAAAGTCGGTAAAAGCGTTATCTAAAAGCAAAAATGCTAATATAATTTTATTCCGTCATTTAATATTTTTATCTATCAGAACGACCCCTATCATCTGACTCTGACTGTGCTCCGAGAAAACACCAGTATAAAAGTGCATTCAGACCAAACGAGCATTCGCTGTTATATCCCCCACTCTACGAAATCATCGAATCACGTTTTGTGTAACGATCGAATTTCGTAGAGTAGGGGGTTAGAATAGCGATTGCTCGTTTGATCTGAATGCACCTTTATATAACCCTAGGATCTGCGATTACTTGGTAGTTGGTTCAAAACCTGAGGCCTTGCCGCGACCCACCGCTCTGTCGCACTTGTGAATTCGTACGTAAGTGTGACAAGGACGCAACACTTCATTCGTGGTTTGCGGTAGAGCCTCAAACGGTCGGATTCGACGTGCTACAGAAATGGCAACCATGAGCCCTTGTCCCTACCTACCATGATCTGAACGCCTCTTGCGACAATCGAAAATCGTGAATTTCAGACATCTGTCTCCGATGTCTGGCCTAACGAAATTCGTAAATTTCGAGGATTGGTCTCTCTCACTCTAATGACGCCTTCGTTTGAGTGACAGAGAAATGTCCTCGAAATTTATTTACGAATTTGGATTTTCGCGGTAGGGCAGTTGTGTTCTATTTTAAAAGAGGAAAACAACATTTCGTTCAGTGGTTCGCGGTAGGCCTACGAAGAAATAAAACATGGAAGCCGCACGCCATACTAAATTACTTTTCAAAAACGGTCCTGAATTTTAGTTGACAAGTGTCACCCCCTCTCCAATGTATCGCGGTAATGAATTTCAATATCTATCTATAAAAACTTAAACCGCCATTTAAAAATAGTTATCTTTGGTCCATCAAAGTTTTTATTGGGTATGTTCTATTAAACCCATGTCAAAATGTTGCGCCGAAATGTGCGCGGTGTTAAGAAAAGCGCTATTTCCTGCCCATTTTAGCACAATTGAACAATTGGTTTTGTGGGCATTTTTGACCTGGCGTTAGACGTCTATGTTATATAATATGGTCGCAGCGGTAGGCCCTCGGACGCAGGCCTAGCCAAGTTGCAATTCGGCAATCGTATACGATAAGCGATAAGTCACGTGACCATAATAATGTATGGAAATGGTCACGTAACTTTTCGTACGAAAGTAAATCATGTAGTCCATACAGTTAGCTCACGCCGCCAGCTCATAGTAAAGTTCCCGCAAATTGTATCGGAATAGACGCTGTCAGCTGTCACATCGCGGACGCAACGGGTGCTAATGGGTGACACCGACCGATAGTTTCTGCGGCCCAGAAGGTAACGAAGCGATAAAGTTGGAACGTGGAAATAAGCTTGTGAAACTGTTTCAAATGTGTAATGACATTTTGGGTAATGTTTCTTTAGGTAAAATCTGTATAAAGACGTGATTTCTTTTTTTGTACTTAAATTGGGTCGAATCCGTTTTTCCCGAGTCGGATTACTTAATTTCTGAAAAAGGAAAGTCATGAGTTGAAGCTTTATCGACGCCTAGCCCAATGGTTATCTCAGAATGATGATGATAAATGTTTGTCATGAAATGAAATAAGTGTTTGTCAGCCTCCGTAGCCTAGTTGGTAGTGACCCTGCCTACGAAGCTAGAGGTTCCGGGTTCGAATCATGACGAGGGCATTAATTGTGTATTTATTTATCACAAGTATTTGTTCCTTGGTCATGTATTTAAGTATCTATATGTATTATAGATACTGTCGCCTGGTACCCACATCACAAGCCTTAATTTCGCTTACCGTGGGACTAGGTCGATTTGTGTAAGATGTCCCAAGATATTTATTTGTTTATTTATAAAAAAGTAATAATTTATATTATGTGGTTTGTATAGTAGGAACTACTTGTAGAAGTAAGAAGTACTTCATATGATGTAGTTACTTAAAAAAACTGTAATGTTTATTTTTATTATTATTTTTTACGCTATTTAGTAGAGACAGTAGAGTAGAGTACCTAGTGAGAGGAATGGAACCGTGGAATGTATGATTTGAGTTTTTTTTTCTATTTACCCCGTTTTATTGAAATACAAAGTATCTTTCTCGTCTAATTTAATATCAAAATAAAAAAAATTAAGTGTTCTTGTTTCTTAAAACGAATTTCATACACTTATTAGTTTTTTATCTTATCAAAAATTAGGGAACACGTTATTGCTCTTAATAATTTCTGTAATCGGTAAATAAAATCGTCCAATACTGATATATCAATAGATCGTTATCGCACCCACAGTCCATTAAGAAAATATGCTTCCACCGAAAATGTGACACTATTTATTATTCCGACGGTACAAACGAAGCTTAGGGTGGTGGCACCAATGGTGGACACTTTAAGCTGACAGGCGCCAGTGACGGACACTTCACAACCCCGTATAAGGGCGGATTTTTATTTTGTTATAGTTTTTTCAAATTTTCCAAATTTCAAAAAACTATAACAAAATAAAAGAAAAATAATTCCATAATTTTTTTGTCTTCCACTCAGTTACGGTCGAAGAAAGTTTATGAAAAATAGTAAGTAACTCAATGGATTTTTTTGGGTCACTTTTTTATTTCTATCAGGAGCGAAAGAGCTCGTGATTCTGAGTAGAAAAAATGTAAAAAACGTCCAAATTTGTTTTTTTTAAACTACAACAAAATAAAAATCCGCCCATGAGTATTATCCATCATATAAAATCATATTTTTCCCTTTCCCCAGGCATAGAAAAGGACAACTTTCTCTGAGAGATATTTTTAATCAAGCTTTCTCTGTTCTTATATCCCTCATCATCATCATCATAGCCTATATCAGTTCATAGCCCTATCACCATCATAGCCTGCTGGACGTAGGCCTCTTCTATTAACTATACGCTTATTTAGACGAGACGCATTAGGAGGTAAATGCCCATAATCGCCACGCTGGGCAAGCGGATTGGCGATCGCAGTAATGTGTCCACTATGATAAGATGATAACGCTGCTGCCCATCATCAATCAAATCAAGTATGGTATAGTAATATTGACACTTCAATCCTTTAGTCGACTCTTACGACACCCGCGGGAAGAGTTGGTGTGGTGACAAATGTAGACATAGAAAGTTTTTATTTAGTATCACAAAAAAACACGATAAAGAATTTAACAGACACAATATAGAGTTTCATCATCATTATCTCAACCATAAGACGTCCACTGCTGAACATAGGCCTCCCCTCTGGACCTCCACATGTACCGGTTAGATGCGACCTGCATCCAGCGTATCCCGCTGAATATAAAACTTAGCAGAATGTAATAGTATTCTTGTTGCCGTCACCACGCGCAATAAAGGCATAATGATGTTTAAATTTTATCAAAACTTCGCAATTTATCCATTTGACCTTCATATCTTAAGCTGGCAAGTAATCGCAACATATCGAAGCGCTCCTGGCCGAGTGTTGACATTGAATATACTTGTAGTCACGACATGTCCACGTCATAACTGTTTACAAACATTCCCTTATCTACCTCTGTAATCTTAAATTCATGTGAAAAATAACTACACTGCGCCTGTTTTACACGACTACCTACAAATATAGGCACTTATGTAATATATAAGTTATACGAGGTTAGGCACTGTTATTTTTATTACGAGATCTGGTGTTCTACTCGTCTTATTTTTAATTTGAATATAGTAATCTGTCCAACCAGCCTGTCAAGGCGGCAAATTCAAATTTTCTATGGACAACCAACTCTTCCTGCTTTTTTTTAATTTGTCGTCTTTTTCTACTGTCAAGCAGGATAGAGACAAGACGGTTGGACAAAGTATAAATTTGAATAAGTTTTTTTCCGCTGGAGGTATAGGTAGCCATAACTAACATTTTAGTGCAAATTGGAGTTCCCTTTCAGTTGTGACGACTTGGCGTTCCCCAATTATAACTTTGATTTAAAACTATAGCTATTAACTTTGATGTAAGTATTTAAATGTAGGTATGGTATTTAATTAAATTTACATTTGTGAAGCCACATGTGGTATATGATTTCAAATTTCCTTCAGCACAATGAAAATCACTTTTTGATTGTCCTGTAAATGGTGTAATCAATGTAATGGAAACTTAGCACTAATGACAACTACAAAGAAATATTCATCTATCTCGACACGGTCATCTCTGTGTGAACTATGAACAATTGAACATAATGACACATGTCATTACGAGTCTATATTTCAAGGTTTCTGCTAAAAATCACATTCCGTTTTCAATTTGAAACCGTCCGATTGATAGATGTAGGAACTGAAGTCCAAATACGTTCGGAACCTTGCACTGAGTGGCAACGCCGCGTCGACGGAGAGGTCCGCGAGAGGGAGAGGGGAGTAGTGGGGGCAGATAGCAACAGGCGCCGAACTCCACGTGTTTCGCGGCCTTGTCGAAGCTTCGCGCCTTTTTTTAGATAACAACATCTAATGACTTACACTAAACCGCCGGCCACGTAACAATCGATAGATTGAATAACGCGTTATCTCTGGAGCGTTGGTTTGATTGCTACCTGAATTACACGTGCCAAAGCGTTTTGAAGGGAATTAAATTGTTCTGACCGGGCATTTAGACCTTAGACTAGGAGAAAGTAGCTGTATATCTAGTACAGATGTAGTGCAAAATCCTTTCTCTTCGGCTTTTCACGGAAACGCCCGAATTAATCTCCCTATCTCAATTAGCTTCAGTGCAATATATACTGAAAAACCGCGAAAAGCCGAAGAGAAAGGATTATGCACTGGATCTGTAATAGCAGGTACTTGATATGAAATTGTTAATATTTCTATAGACACTGCTGTCTGTAGAACTAACTACGTACCTACGGAAAGTACCTAGTACCCATCAGAAATGCCTCGACAACCATGTACTGTAGAATAGTAATAGTGGGTAGGTAGGTACATAATGAATGAAAATACACCTATCTGTAGTTACAATGCAAATTTAATAACAGTATAATCATAATCGGGACTACTTTAGTTGCCCAAATATTATTTAGATAGTTTAATGAGCTGTGTAGCTATGATTTCGTATTAAATAGGTTAATGGTAATGGTTTTATATGAACCAATTTAAATAAGTAACTAGTAGGTAGGTACCTGTAGTACTAATAACCTTCAGTAATTTTAATGCTTATGGAAAGAAAATTTAGAACTGGTTGTACCTACTTATTGAAGTTTTAAAAGATTTTGAACACGTACTAAATAACATGCCTATTACCTACTCATCTTGAGCCTGCGAGCATAATATAACATGGACGTCTAACGCCAGCTAAAAAATGCCCCCAAAAACAATTGTTCAATTATGCCAAGATGGGCAGGACATAGAGCTTTTCTTAACACCGCGCATAATTCGGCGCAACATCTTTGACAAATGTTTATAGAATATATACCTAATCAAAACTTTGATGGACCAATCACAACTATTTTTAAATGGCGGCTTAAGTTTTTATATGTTGATATTGAAATTCATTACCGTGATGCATTGAAGAGGGGAGGGGGTGACACTTGTCAACAAAAATTCAGGAACGTTAAAAAGGCAATTTAGTATGACATGCGGCTTCCATTTTTTATTTGTTCGTAGTAAATAATATTTAAATACATGTATTACTGCAATATGGAACTAGATATCGTAATATAAAATATAGGCAAGTAATTAATGCTCTGATGATAAGGGCCATGACATCATCAGGGAAATAGGTCGGTCCTGCTACTGCGAAGGTCGGATATATTAATGGTTTCCGCGTGGATCCGATGTATTACTAATATAATATGTGTATTATACAACGTGTTTTCTGACCCACTGAAAACCCAGAGCACTAATTTAGTAAATACTGAACAATTTTTACTATGGGGCCAATCACGAAATACTAAAAAAATTGTATTTTTCATACATTTTGACCGATCGATAACAACATTTTGTATAAAGTAAATTTTTTTGGAGATTTCTGGGTTAGCTCCATAGTAACAGTTGTTCAGTATAACCTACCAAATCACCCCGTTCAAGGTTTTCATTGGGTGGTGTAACACCCTGTATTATTCTAGGTTTTCTACACCGTGGGCTGTTTAAACCCGACCGATTTTAACAGTGTATTCCTGACCACATTTAGAAACTATAATGTCATATAAACTTTTTTGGATATCGCCTAGTTTCAGAGTTATTACCAATTAAAAAAAACGTATTTTCTAATTGTTACTCAACACAAAATGTCTTTTTAACGGCGTTGGTGCCATTATGGAGAATAGTCTCACTAACCTCATTAATAGAAATAATAGATGTCAAAAAGCGAAAAATAAAAACTTTAAAAAATTTGGTTTTTGCAAAAAAAAATCGTTAACACTCATTCTATGTGCTAGTTTTATGAATAACACTTACTTTTTATGTTAAAATACATTCAAAAATAAAAATAAAAAAAAAATTCCGCCAAAAATTACAAAAGTCATACTTACAACATTTTTCGTTTGTTTTTACATCAAAAATGCGTGGTTAAAATCTTTCGGGTTTAAAGAGCCCACGGGTATAACACCTAAAACAATTGGGAAAGAGGTGTATCTTGCTCAGCATCATTGACTCTACCAGGTTACTATTTTAAATAAATATTGGAGGCGTGATCCAAATATATATTTCTTTCAGGAATGAACAGAGTATTCGGTCTGATTAATCATTCCAACCGAAATAATTCGATTGCAATTCATAATCGCATAATACTGATAAATAGCTGACAAGCGATCGTCAAATGGGCTTACCCACCGATATGAAAGTGATTGCATACCACGATAACACAGCTTTCTCTAAAAACCTAACGAGCTATGTATCATAAAATTACTTTCATGGACACCGAAAGAGTGTAATTAGTTTATGCAATATTTTGATAAAGTAAAATTTCACATAGTAGGTATATTTTGATATTAGTGGGTAAGATCCAGTTTTTATAAAAACTGTCTATTTTTCAAATATGGTCGAAATTGCCGATTATTTTTTAAAGATTATTTTGAATGATCTATTTATATGCGTTTTTAGAAATTATCCAAAAAAAAGAAATACCGACGTAGATTTATCCTATCTCAAATTATTTTTCATATAATTTTTATTATTTTCCTTTTTTTCGGAGTAGTTAGATATCCATTTTCCCCGATTTTACGTGGGTGTTATCAGTATGCTTAGCACATGATTGATATGTCAGTATGTCGCCGCGAGATAGATTGCACGTCTTTTACTAACTATATGAATAAAAGAGGGATAGATAGTATCTCGCGGCGACATATTGTCGCACTAATCCTGTGCTAAGCCTACAGACGACACTGCAGCAGTAGTTACGTTAGGTTTTACTCGATACATAATGCAAGTCATCGCGCTCTCCAATAAATCAGTGCAAGCGCCATATAATGGTTTACAGTCTGTGAGCTGTAAGAAAAACCTTCGGTTCTATACCTGTCTCCCTCGCCTCATATAGGTATGGAAAAAGAGCGAGCGAGACATGTAGAAAACCGAAGGTTTTTCTAATAACTCACGGAATGTACGTATCAAGTAAAACCTAACGTAACAGATACTTGAGAACTAGTGATACGGCTACACTTGTCCCTTTCTTAAGTAAGCATATCGAAGCTCTAGAGTCTAGACCATGGAAGGCGACAGCAGTAGTTTTTTGAAATAGGTATTTTTCTAAGTCTCGTCTCTATTTTTCTAAACTCCCAGGGTGCTTAGACAAGTTGCCAATCGCTAACGCTTAATCGTCAATCGTAAACAAAAGGCAACTAACCGTCTTTGTCGCACTAATATGATAGAATGACAGAGAGGGAAAACTACGTGACGCTACTAAGCGTTAGAGATAGGCAACTCGGCTAAAGGCCCGACCACGACATTGGTCTAAGGCGACCAGCGGCGAGCGAATCCATGAGTTGGAGCGGGATGCCGATATGGGTACTTCCTCTCGCACGTATGGTTTTCCGATAAGCCGGTCGCCTTAGACCAATGTCGTGGCCGCGGCATAAGCATCCAGTTCCTCTTAATAATAAACTCGAACTGATGTACATTTGCAACTCAGCAACTTTATTTATTTATAATTCTCCCATATCTCATACCCTAAAAGTAGACAAAACGCTTTTTCGCACATTGAATTTAAACTAAGTACCAACTTAGCAGACGTTGGCGTGGTTTCAACTGGTCCCCACTTTGAATCTATAAAATACACATTGCACCAATAAATTTCAGAGTCTGATAAAAAAGGTTCCGACGCCGTTTTATTCATCAAACGCTGTAAATTCCGTGAATAACTTGGAAACGTCTGCCCGTAGTTTGGACAGTGGCCAAAGGTAATTCTGATTGAAAGTTGACCGTTGTGTGGGATTCTGTACCTATGCATTTTTAGGCAAGGGCTCTATTGAGTGTTTATATGCGATTTTTTTACGCGTTTTTATTGTTCATTAACATCACCACTTTAATTTCCGTTTTATAAAAGCAAACGAGACTATTATGACAGAATAGCAGACACACATGCGTCTGCTACAAGATAACCGAAAATGACACCACTACGCAGTTCGTCAATAATTTGGGAATGGTAATGACTTGATTGGCGCGAATGAATAATCGCATAGAACTACCCGCTTCTGTAGAGAATAGGGAACCTTTATAGTATCGCCATGGCCGTCTGTCTGTCCGCAGTATAGCTCATTGGCCGTTAGGACAAGAAAATTGTAATTTGGTACAGCTATGCATATACCAACAAAATGGTACATACAATTTTTTTTTAATAAAGTGGGAATGAGTTTTTTTATTTTGCTGTACCGGTTTAATGACCCAACTTTCATGTCTGTTGGTTTTGTGACAATTTTAACGCATGGTCCTTTATAAATGCTACCTCTTCTAAAAATCTACCTTAATACCTAGTATCTTTAATTAAATTTATTTATTTTTGTTTCAGGTAAATACTATCTATTAGCAGTTCGTCATACCTATTACTCGAGGTTCATGTGAATTCGAATGGTGAGAATGTAATCGACTTATACTATAATTCGTAAATTTCAAATTGTCTCTGTTACTCTAACCAAGGCGTTATTGGAGTGACGGAGACAAATCGTCATTTCCGATAGGGCCGCTGAACCGTTACTAATATTGTCGGTTACTTTAAAGTCACTAAAGAAGAGACACTAATCTTAGCAACTTCGCATGTCAGTACTGAAACAGAACCGAGATACGACCTTTATTTCAAGTACCTACATATTTATTACTTAGCGAATTTTGGTTGTTATCAGACGACATTAATTTAATAATTACAGTTAACTATGTTTCTAGATTACCCTTAGGTACTTTTGGGAATGACAAATATATTCTATCGTCAGTTGTAATATGAATTAAGATTTCATTCATAACAATTGGCGTACACGTTATCGTGTGGCCGAGGGTACTCCTGACGAGGAACCTCTTAATGAGTCGAAATGTCGAACATCGTCGACTGACCCGGCTTGCAAAATATTTTATATGTTTGAATTGTTTAAGTCCTACTTCATTTATAATTCTAAAATTCCAATATGACTGCAAAATCGTACCAATAAAAAGTTTTTTGTAAAAACTTCTCTACCAAGTCGACCATGGGCCGTGCGACCGAACAGCTGGCCACAGATGAAACAAATTGATAGAAGGTACAACTCTTATCAGATAGGATAGTAATTGCTCCGGAGCGATAACGGTCGCTTTATTACAGAATAGCTATGATAAAATATCGTTATTTGCGAAATATAACGAAATTGGTATGTAATTATCTTTTGTTAACATAGTTTATTTTAAGAAGCGCTGGATTACCAGGCTTGACATTTTTGGTCGATTTCAAAAAAATGTATAATAATTATTGTTTAGGACCTGCATGGAAACATACGTCACTCTTTTTAAACCACTTCAAAAGGTTTTCTATTCGACTCATTTTTTTATGTAGGTATGTTACTCGATTTGATATCTCCGGGAATCGTGAACGGTTTTCAATCTTTTTTAATCAAACGGCTATAGCCCTGAGGTCCCGTTGCAACCAAGTCGGGGTCTGATGATGGGATCTTGGAGAAATCGGTTGTAGCTTTTTTTTCATTTGGTCATGTGTTACGAAGTTAGACATTATACTACTAACTTTCGTAAAACAAAGGAATTTTGGTTTCATTAATTACAGTATTTTTGAAAATGACGCATCTGTTTTGGCGTATATAATAACGATTCTGCGATTATTACGATAACATTATAAAGTTGTTACATTTCATGCACTTTCAATAAAACTAGAAGGATAATTCAGACAATATTATGTTCTATCTACTTATATAAATAAATACAATAACGCAATTCTGCCCTGCGACCACGCAGGTTTCAAGTTTAAGGAACCTGTTTTTTTATTCGAGTTATTATTACCTGTACCATAAATACTTTTTCTAGGTTATAGGTAATCGATATAGGTTAAATCTATAAATGCATTTTAAATATGTATATCGTCAACGTACTAATATTTAGTCTTTTCCTTACATTCGTTATACTATAATACCTAATCGTCTGTGTCGTCATAGCCATTTTCCTTATTATATTAATAAATGTACATATATAATATGTCTCGCGTCCCGGATCCATAATTCCAATATAATGAAAACAAACACTATACTAAATAAATGTTTAAGTTAGTGACGTAATTATTAAAACGGCGATTCCGATATACAGAAAGATCATATCTATATCTATTATGTAAATAGTATCGCCTGTACTACTGAATTGGGAATACTACTTATTCATGAAGTTTATTGAAAATCACTACATAGTATAAAATAAAGTCACTTTTTCTGTCCCTATGTCCCTTTGTACGCTTAAATTTTTAAAACTACGCAACGGATTTTGATGAGATTTTTTTAAATAGGTAGAGTAATTCAAGAGGAAGGTTTATAGGTAGTTATATTACCCGTCCGAGGTGGGTCGTAAATACATAAAGTCCACCTAATTTCAGTTCAAAATATTGATGTTACTGGCGCTGAAAAAAAAAACTTACATAAATAAGTATATTGTTTTAGTACCTACATTGTTTTACACGGGGAATGAAATACACCAACAATTGTACACGTACCAAGTGTAATTCAAAATCCGACGGCGAAGCCGAGGGTATTGTATGACACGAGTGTGTAATTATATTATTTTTCTTATGAGGTCAATATTGGAACCAACGAGTGGAAAATTGTATAATTTAGTAAATATAAATATGGCACCATACACTAAGCGCAGATAGCGACGTTATGGCAAAAATCCCGTCGGTCTGATAGTGTTATCACTGGACGTATAATTTAACCGCTGACCTTCGCAATCGTGTTAATATTAACGTAATATTTGCCTTCGACGGCGACGCCGTATTATTTGGAACAGGTTTTTAATTCAAACAAATAGTAACGTAGGTGTTACCGATGTTTCGAAAATCATCATCATCATCTCAGCCATAAGACGTCTACTGCTGAACATAAGCCTCCCCCACCTCCGCCACATGTACCGGTTAGATACTACCTGCATCCAGCGTGTCCCGGCGACCTTCACAAGGTCGTCTGTCCATCTTGTGGGTGGACGTCCTACGCTGCGTTAGCCTAGCCGTGGTCTCCACTCGAGCACTTTTTGATCCCATCGACCATCTGCTCTGCGTGCAATGTGGCATGCCCATTGCCACTTCAGCTTGCTAAGTTCGAAGTTTCGAAGTTCGTTCAGTTTCGAAAATAAATATAGTAAATTACTGTAATATGTTATTAAGGGAAGTATTTTGCTGGCGGAAAAACCGACATACCTACACTCGTGCCAAATATCGGCTTTCTGATCCATCACTAAACAAAACCGTGCACTGACTGACAGAAACACAATCATGACGAAACCGGTGCCTTTTTACTACGAGTAGAAAATTGGCGTCTTAAACCAACTAAATTCCCTAGGGAGTAATAGAAACGTCAGTACGTCATAGAATGGAATATTTTGTCTTAATACTTATTTTTTGTCCGCAAGTGTGATGAAAAGCATTGTATGCATCACGGTCGGAAAGTGGAATAGTAACTCGAGTCATTAAAAGCCCTCCGCCTACGACGTCGGACTTCTGACGCTCTCGTTAGTAATTCCGTACTTACCTCCCTTGACGCCCAATATACTATTATGTTTGATAGATTATACTTTTTTGCAATTTGTGCCCTTGCTCTATTTGAAAAATGTCACAAAAAAATCGTAACGCGGAAGGTCCACTAAAATTAAGATGATCGTTAGCGATCAATGACAAGGCGAAACAAAAACTATAGTCTTCCTTATTCCTAACAATTTTGCGTTATGTGTCAAAACCAGTTTTTAATATATGCCGTCCAAAGACCGTTGCGGAAGGCCCTTTATTTCAGTCTTGGCCTTCGGAAGGTTTTTGTCCTACTCTTACTATTGCCTTCCGCATGTACTTTGCATACATATGGACAATGACATTTATATAATAAGGATTGGCTTAAGTGGATGATGGTGACACGGTCCATGCAAGTAGTTACGCAATGTAGGTGGACAATCTATGTCCCCGGAAACTGTGACTTGATAGTAAAAAGAATGATGACAGATTAGTTTCGATACTCACATTAGATACATACTAACTATTTAGGGGTTTGATAATTGTAGAAGGTTGTCATAAGTTTGTCCTAGCAGAGCTAGCAGCACTGTCTTATTAGACCTTCAATAATTTTGTAATGAGTGAGGCACCTCGAGCTCTTGCGTAATACGGAAACACTCTATTCTATTTATTTGTCTCATGTCTCCCGCTAATATACTTTTATATTGTAATTGATAATTGACATTCCTTGATGAATGATACATTGCCAAGTTTGAAAATACAAGAAGGAGAAGCAGCTATTTCCTATTAACCTTTACTCATAATTCCGTCTCAAAACTTGCAACAATAACTATAAAATTAATCTTCATTTTAAAAACACGTGATCAACAATCTTCTGAGTTTATAGCCAGTGGTGATTTATAAAATTAATCGATTAGGTTTATAAGTGTGTTAGTTTCACTGTCTATGTTATATATTGGTCACTATAATGGATTTAGTTTTTTAGTAGTTTAACTTGATATGTGGATCTTAATTATAATGTTACATCACACCAGACCTGACCATGGTCATGGCCTTGTGAATATTTGATGGGCTCTAATTTTTTACTTAAATATCAGTTGGCTAGTTTTTAAAGTATCTGGTTAATATAATCTTGGTAATAAAATTGAAATGTGGTCAATGATACAATCAAAGCATGGCTAGTTTTCTCAGGCTAACTCGATAGCAGAGTAATAAAATATTGTCCAATAAATGTGAGTATAAGTAAAATTTTAAATGTAAAAGAAACACTACGTCCTATCTTGTAGGATATTGACTCAAAAAATAGGATATACATCTTTAGCTGTTGTGTGAATCTGTTTAGTGTTTAAGTGAATTACGAATACTTACCTACTAAGAAAATAACGCGAATGAATTATGTATTTCAAATATACCTGTCACGATATAATCAATGGGGTTAAGTAAGTCTTTTAAAATTTGACAACTTAATTACCTCGGAGTTTAAATTTAGATAATTTCAACTCAGAATAACTACACTTGTAACAAATGCAGTCAAAGAACTAACTGGTATAGGAATAATTTATGCTAATTTAATTGCACATATTTAGCTTGTACCTCATTTATGCGGCATATCTTAAAATTTTCCGTTTTTTAACAACACTTCAGATACAACATTTTGTTATGTATTATGTAGTAACTGTAGTATCTCACTCATTGCATTGGGTTATGTAAATAAAGAATCTTAATAACTGCAACAACATACTTGCATCTTCATAAGTGTTATGAATATTCGTATTGCCGAGTTTTTAGGAATCCCATTTGTAGAACACCTTGACTTTCGTTTTTATTTTATTTTATTTTTCCGTTCCTTGGCAGAACCTTAACAGGACGCTCATTTTAAATAAGGGAGCGTAATTGACTCCAAATTCTTCTAAAATAGTTATTCTTCAAACTAATTAGAAGGCTACTAATCAGCATAATAATTATGGAAAATATTGAAACGCAATATTGGCGCAATATGAAAATTCTAATGAAGGTACCCATTAGCCTTACTCGTTATCATAATGGCAACTCAATTCTTCTAATAATAAAAAAGAGCTCGGAAACGAAGCTCTAAACGGTTATCCCTAACCCGAGGCATGCGTTGTACTAAATGCATTACTCGAATTAGTCCAGTGAGGCGTAGTAAAAAATTCAATTTGCTAGCCGTTGTACGGAACAAAAAGGTAGTTGCTCGGTAAAAATTATATCCGTTTTTCCGGGAATTCCGTCCGGAGAATAATAGGGGTGCCGCCGCTTTTCCAAATCGGATTAAATGCTTCCCTTTAAAAAACCCTGTTAATAAGTCAAGTTTGGTTGAGGAACATTGAAAAACCTTAAAGAAATTATAGGTGCAAGAGAAAAGTATTGGTGGGGTTAGTACCGCTGGAAGGACATGCCCAAATTGCCCAACACGAGGAAGAGACTATCAAATTGAGAACAGGCTATGTTGCCATGTAGCCAATAGCCGGCAATCGCTAATATCGACGGAGGCGCAACTGTCTTTGTCGCACTAATGAAAGAAAGTAACAAAGAGAGAAAATTACGCTTCTGAACATTAGCGATTGGTAGCTTGGCTACGCACCCAGATGTGTCACTGTTTCATAAATAAACGAAATAGTCCCTCGCGTATCTTCTCTACCGATTGTCGGTCAAGCTCGACTTAATTATCGATTTTATCTTCATCAGAATAGCCCCGCTGGTCCGATAAACTCAATGCCGGCACTTTTAGATGGAAACTTCCCAAGGTTCTATCAGAGATTACTTAATAATAGAGAATGGCTCTATGTCTATGTAAACCTGCATTCCTTATCAATCTTATCATTGTTGTAAATAGCATTATGTTGCCATAGGAATTCGCATGCTATCGCTAATAGAGAGTTAATCGTGCAGAATTAAATGTATAATTATTACAAAAGGTCTGCAGTCAGTAAGTAAATCTAAAAATGCGGCCATTTAGAAATTATATTTATGGTTATCGAGCTAAAATATACGGAATGGAGATGTGGTTTATAGCTGTCAAAACTAAATGTTTGAACATAATCTTTTGTTAATTTACCTCTAATGACATTGGACTATTTGATGCAAATTCTAATAATTTGCCTCATTAAAGGGAGCTAACCTTATTAAAATTATGAATCTCTGCTTTAATCAATTTTTATTAAATATCGTATCGGTTTTGGTCCGGCCTGGGTATTTTATTTGTTTTTATTATAGATTTGTCTATGGCAATATCTTCTCCTATTCTATTAAATGGAAGCGTAATATAATTGCCGTAAAGTATGAATTTCTAGGTCAAAGCCATCAATAATGGTACGCCTACTTACGTCAAGTTGTCTAAGGTAGAAAACTACGTCATTTTCGTTTTTATGGGCAACATTTCGTTATGGGCAACAATCGTTAACAAATTAATTACTAATTCTTTATTAATTTAGTATAAAATTACTACTAAGTACTAGTTATTCAGTCCTAAGCTAGGGTTCTCACTAGGCACACAACCGTCACATTTTGAAGCCATTGGATATTGTGAGTGTTGTACGTAGGCCTAGTGACAACCCTAGCCTAGAAGTGAATAATCAAGACCAAGTGCGGGTAGTTCGCAAAACCCGCGCAGCTAGAAGGTTTTGATACATTTTCTCGCCAGTCTGTCAGTCATGCCCGAAACGTCAGGATAATATTTATCGTAAATTCACGCGACGGCTCTTGAAATTAAAAATGAATTAAAATTATCGTTTATTGTTGTAATAAACTGTAAACTAAAGTTTTCAGAGCGGACGCGGACGCCGTTAAATAAATTGTCCTACAGACAGTTAAGGTTTTATATTCCTTGTTGATTAGTTAAGATATTGGTTTAACTTTAGAGGGTGTTTCACTCACGAAGACGGATGCATTTTTCAAAAGTACCCTTGAGGGTTACCACGATTTACTAATGCGATTCAGTTATGGACCTAATCTTAATCGCGATGTGTCATTTCCATAGAATAACTGTAAAAAACTGACGAGCTGAACCTAAAGTAAATCGCATTAAAAAGATCAAGCCCACGCATCTTTCCGAATGAAACGATCTTTTCGGACACATTTTGACGCGAACGAGGAGTTCCAAAGGTTAAAAATACTGTAATGGAAATGTACTTACAGTTATGATTCATATACATGCACGCTCATTCACCCACGAAAGCGGTTGTATTACCCTGACATTATGCAGTTGGTGCCATAAAAGCAATCCTTCGCCATCCTCAGGATTTAAACGCCGCGTTCTGATCTCCTGCCAGACTGTTTATCACTCAAATGCGTTTATGTCACGTTTATGCCACGTTACACTATAACCCTTCAATTTATGCTGATTTTCCTTTATCTGCCACTGTAATGTTTATGTCAGGTTATAACAAAAAGACACATAAAATGGTCGTAAACGGCTTAATA
The DNA here is from genome assembly GCA_025490895.1 of Thaumatotibia leucotreta. Lineage (NCBI taxonomy): Eukaryota > Metazoa > Arthropoda > Insecta > Lepidoptera > Tortricidae > Thaumatotibia > Thaumatotibia leucotreta. The sequence goes on from JALPQI010013254.1 coordinate 29,955, forward strand.
CGATGTCGTGTAAGATGACGAAACTGAATTATTAATGAAAGTAATTTTATTGATAACGGGAGCGCAATTTCATCGTGACTGTGCGAACGATACGTTTTCAATGCAGTCGATATCAGGGATAAATTTTAAGAAGATATCATATGCCATATGTAATACATTATCATTTCTATGCAGTTGCACAATATAAAATAACACAGGTATACTTATATTATGGCACTGTCCAAGTTAGTATTAGTGAAAGCGCCCAATAAAAAATAGTTTTGCGATAATAATTAGTTTTGAAAGTATCTGTATATCAGATGACATTTTTTACAAATACTTTTTTACCAATCTTACTGAGCATCCTGTATATGAATCCAGTAAAAATATATTATGTTCAGCAATAAAAAAAAATTTCGTCGTGCTAATTGCTGATAGACAGTGTTTAAAAATCTGGCTTTATGTGGGTCTATATATTCTATTGAAATATATGTATTTCATACTGGAGCTGGACTAGCATTAAAATGCACGTGTTCGCAGCTTAAGTGTGTATGTGTGTGTGTGTGTGTGTGTGTGTGTGCGGAGCGTCGCCCGCGCATCGCCGGATTACAATGTCACCTCGCCAACCTTGCGTTACTCTAATCTTTAGGTTATTGACCAACATAATTGATGGATCAATAAAAAAATCAAACACCTTAATTATATTGGATTTAAATCGATTATTGCGGCGGATAGTTAATGTTTTATTAGGATTAATGACAGACGCCAGCGGTCAAGGTTTTAGGGGCGATCGAGTACGAACATTAATTTTATTATAATACTTAGGTACTTATTTATATTACTTACATTTACAATTTTAAATGTATTCGACATATAAATAAATAAAATAAATAAATATCTTGGTACATCTTACACAAATAAACCTATTCCCACGGTAAGCTCAATTAAGGCTTGTGATGTGGGTACCAGGCGACGATATATATAATAGATATAAATAAATATCTTGGGACATCTTACACAAATCGACCTAGTCCCACGGTAAGCTCAATTAACGCTTGTGATGTGGGTACCAAGCTACGATATATATAATAGATAGATACATATAGATACTTAAATACATAGACAACCATGACCAAGGAACAAATATTTGTGATAAATAAATACACAAATAATGCCCTCGCCGGGATTCGAACCCGGAACCTCCAGCTTCGTAGGCAGGGTCACTACCAACTAGGCTACGGAGGCTGACAATATATGTAACATAACATGTATTTCGACTACAAAATAGTACTTTTAGGTAAAGCATTTTGTAGAACCGTTTCGAAAGTCCTGCATTAGATAAACTAGTGAGCACTTATAAAAAAACAAATATTTATACCATTACTTAATATTTCGTCCTCATTATACGTGCAACCAAATTATGATTACGTTAATTTAATGTCGACTCTATGGTGTATTTAGATCAAACGAGCAAATGCTCATTCTATCCTCCACTCTACGAAATCAACGAATTTCGACGAATCACGTTTGTGTAACTGTATGAAACCTATTCATACTTTTAATTGGCTGTAAATAAAATGTCTCTTTTTATATATTTAAATCTGACAACGAACAGAGGTGTCTTGTAAAATGGAAAATAATACAAATTACTTCTTTAAAATCCATGAACCAGCAAACACATATTTACATAGACATAATATAACGCAAACATCAATGTGTTGCTTAATACAGAATGTTTCTTTATTTACCGGCCTAATTTTAGAGGGTTAATTCTAATCTGAAGTCATATTGATAAATTTCGGACCGATATCCGATTCGAGAATAAATGTGTCATACATTTCCGACTAATATCTCACAGTTTGTATGTAGATGCGGTTTCATAGTAAAAGTTCATCAATATTACCTCAGAATTAACCCCCTAAAGTTTAGCCGGTGATTAAAAGATCACCCTGTATGTTAGCCAGTAACAGATGATTTTGTGTTATTTCCAAGTTGTAATTTTTTGTTTAAACAGATAATATATATAATGACGTAATGGTTGAAATTATTGAGGTAAAAGGAAAAATAAATGGATATTCCTTTTATTCCTATCAATCGTGAATAGAGGTCCCTTTGTATGTAGGAATTGTGTGTTTGATAAATGATACACAATCTGCTAATTCACATAATGTTTTTTTTTTTCAATAAGATGATTGAGTGAAATCTTACGTGTCACCATAGAATGGGTTAGGTTAGGTCAGGTTTACGTAATGTTTTATTTATTTTTATTCGTCGCATAAAAGTTACACAATAACAATACATTATGTTTTTAAATTTTAGAAATACAGTTTTCTTACTAGATAATATTTTAACTGAAACTAACACTATCACATAGGGTTGCTAAGAAGTAAGTTATATGCATCGCTTATATACACGTTTTATTTTTGAAATTTATAGTTTCTCATAAATTAATAGTTTGTCTCTACACGCGACATGTTTCGGTAAGCCTAGGTCTCCATATACATTATGTTGATGTCCCTTTATATAAATTATGATAGACGCAAAAAAGTCTAAAATACTTGTATTAGATCAAATGTAATCTTCGTCAAGGGTAAATTTATTCATAAAACTAATTTACAAGGAAAAATTTAATAAAATAAACTAACACAAAGGAAATTTTAAAACTATCTGTACAAAAACTACATACGTAGGTACTTATCGTCGGGGATAGTGCAATACCGCATATTTAACACATGTCAATAAGATTTTTATTTCAAACATACTTCTATGGAATCTTATCTGCATGTGTTAGTTACGCGGTATAGCACTATCCCCGACGATATCAACAAATATTTACAAATAAAAAATAGGCTCGAGCTCCGTATCTGATGGTACCCAGAAAGCTGGTGAAATTACCTCGCTGAATAGCAATTGCTGTTCGCTGGGCGAGGTAATAGCCAGCTCTCTGGTCATCTTCATCATAATATGTGTTTCGACTCCGATATCCATCTGTATTAACCCATCATATCGATTATTGGACCATCCATCTTGATTATAATTACGATTGACAATTCACTTTAAGGCACTACTGGTCTCACTGCGGTGCTACCAGAGTTGGGCAAAAAGTAATATGATTATTCCTTCCTATTACTTTTGTATGTGTACTTTGTAACAAATATTACAAAGTACACATAGAAATGTAATATACAGAAGTAATCATATTACTTTTTGCCCAACTCTGGGTGCTACTAAGCTATGAACTATCGGCTATAAACACGAACAAAAGATACGCACTTCCGTGTAATTAAAAGAGACACGGCGATACTCGCCTAGCTATCAGCTATCACCGCCGGGGAGTATCGCCGTGTCTCTTTTATTTACACGGGACATTTGATCTTAGTAGCTCGTGGTGAGACCAGTGCCAAAAACGATTTTTGACCTGTCCCTAAAAAATCGTATTAACGAGGTTTCACTGTACCTACAATATTTTTAATATAACATTCCAATGCATGTTATTGAAACTTACAATCGTTATGGCCTTGGCACCTAGCAACAGTCCATTCTGAGAGTTCGTTGACCCCCATTGTTGCCAATCTGTACCAAACCTGATCTCTCTTTGGAGGTCTTTGAACATTAACAGTTTGAGCAGAGCTGCTGTGCTACGCCTAGATGGTCTTTCTCTGTTTTAGTGGACTTATGCCTCATTTATATTATACCTATGTTTTCTATATGTGCCTTTTGACACGTAACAGATGATTAACACGTAAAGTTTATGTATAAAAAAGCATTCAGTATTAAACTTGGTTAGAAAATGAAATAAAGCGCTGGTTGAACTGCTGATTTTTTTTAATTCGGGTATTTAAAACTAATATCCGATTCAGATTTATTTCTCTCGATTTACTTCAGTTCATTTCAGATTGGTAATGAAAGAAGATCATTATGATAGCAATATGGAAAACGTCCGTGAAAATTGCCATAGAAAAGGCAATGGTATATTTTGGAAATCGTATTAATAAACACAACCTGTAATCAACGCTCCAAGCGTTTTTCCCTTAACAAAAGTACCTGAAAGTCCTGGGTGCTTAGACAAGTTTGTTATCGCTAACGTTTAATCGTGAATCGTAAACGAAAGACAGCTAACTGTATTTGTCGCACTAATATGAAAGAGTGACAGAGAGGGAAAACTACGATACGCTACCAAGCGCTAGCGATTGGCAACTTAGCTAAGTATCCTGAAACACTCGCAGCGTTTCCGATTTGAATCGCTACGGATAACCTCTGCGTACCCACCACGAACTTCGAAATCTGCAATTTTCGAGGATTTGTCTCTGTCACTCTAATGATGACTTCATTGGAGTGACAGGGACAAATCCTCAAGTTCGCGATAGGTACACCGTTCGTCAGTAGAAAAAAAAATGTAAACAAATATGGCTGACTTTCCATTTGACGTCTTTGACACATGTGGTGAAACACATTGGCATGTATAGGTATTTTATTGATATTTTTTAAAAATGTATGTGAACTCAAGTTTTTTAATTTGTGATAAAACCAAGATTGTGTTCTAAAAGTGCGTATTTATGAAATATCGTCGGCTGACAACCAAAACTCACTATAAAAACTGTCACTACTCTTCGCAACCTCTTATGTCAGTATTGAATCAGAACTTAGATACGATCTCTATTTCAAGTAGGTTTTTGTTACTTAGTGAGTTTTGGTTGTCAACCGACGATATGCAAGTTTTCAGATTTGTTTACATTTTTTGTTTTCTTCTGACGAATGGTATAAGTAGGTCGGCTCGGAATGATCCAGAGCGCGGATCAAGATCCCAATTCATTCCCTAAAATGAAATTGATATTTTCAAGCCCTATTTTATTTACCTTTCTTTTAACTAAGTAGGTTACACCATAACTGCTCTCCGTTAACTTTTATGTTGTCCTTTGAATACAAATTCAGCTATGTACTAGCTTTTTAGGTGACGGGAACGACTTTAATACATTAGCAAATTGGGAACTTGGGTTACGGGTACAGTGAAGTTTAGAATGTATGTATTCATTTCAAAACGTATATCTGAGGCATAAAAATCAAAGTTGTTCATATAGTTTTGATCCCGATCTTACTTGGTGTTGTTTTGTATATCCTATTTTAGGACCTAAACTTTGTTTAGGTAACCAAAGCTTTCTATGGAACAAACAGTGGCAAGAAATGTGATGTACGTAAGTACATTTTTGTTCAGAATACCACGCCGTTTCGGTTTATCCATGCTTAGAATAAATACTTTACCGTCTGATACCTAGTGATAAAAAAGTGAAATTAAATTTTATATTAACGAAGATGAAGAAAATGTAAATATATAATTAATATATAATTGCGTTTTAGATATCTATGCATTTATAAATCAACTGTATTTCCGAGTAGTTACACGTGCTACGTACTTACGCATCCGTATTTTTAGTGTTACCCGGCCAGTTTGTGCTTACTCTCCCCCTTTTCCATTTCCCCCTACTTTTGCATATACCTATTTATCGGTGTCCATTCATTTTACCGACAAACGTTTAATCGAATTTCATTTCATCGACAACGATTCATCGAAACTTCAGTACTAGGAATTTCGTTTGGCTTTTTTTTGTTACACATACTATTCAATTAAAAAACTTTTACTGCAATGAAAAACTATTCAACGAATATCACTTGGTCAGTGATTTGTTTCAAATTATTGTAATTGTCTCAACTACTAAACATTGAAATTCATTTATTCGACATATTACTACAATACATTTTTATATGTCGTACATTTATACATTTTTCGGCTGAGTTGGAAGGGGGCTGAGGACTTAGGAAAAAATCGATGGATGTTGGTGGCATTATGACACGTATTTTTTATTAATTTAGCGTGCAGAATACGCTAAAATAAGCATGTTTTGTAGGAAAAACTTTTCCCAAAATTAACCTCTATGTTCATAAATAGTAGTTTCGAAATAGTACATTACTGCAGCCGCCGGGAAATAGGGGGTTGCAGGCTGAGTATTATAGACGGCCGACCGTAGGGAGGCCGGCTAGTTACGAAGCCTGCAAGCCCCTTTCACGGCTAGGCATGTATAGTGCTTTTCTCAAACTAATGCAATGAAATAATTAAATACACCATTAAAGTAATAAATGTTTAATATGGTATAATTTAAACACAGTGCTGCTAAGTCTTGTATTTTCATATTTGCAGCTTGCAGCCTTAAACATACTGGCAATTTTAGGTACCTATGCTTAACTACATTTTCACTCCATTTATAACATGAGTTAAACTTAAAATAATATATGTTAAGAATAGTTACAATCTCACTTTAAGTATTTTAGTAATACATTTTCTGAAAAACCATGGGCATTTTTTTCAGTCTTCCAACTTAAGAAACTTTCATAAGTTTTCATGTATCTTTCTTTTGATTTTGGCGGCAACAAGTTATTTATAGCTAACTGAGCCTCCGCCCTTAATTCTGGCGGTGTACAGATTGTTTCTTCATTGCTGCTATTATCGGAACTCATATTTAATCTTATTTTATGAACATCGACAGTAAAAAATTTATTCCACTTCAATAAAGGTTTTTTTTTAATTACCCTTTAATCCCGCCAAATTTTTTTTTTAAGGAAATGATCCAATTTCCGCTTGTGCAGTTTTTGGATAAACCGTATTAGGGCTGTTATACACAACTTAATAATTAGGTATTAATGATAAATAAAAATATAAAGCAAATGATATTGAATGTTTTCTTGTTACTGGTGAATTGAGTTTCGTTAATATTTCATAAGTTGAAGTATAAAATTGAAATAAATCTAATCATACAGATTTTTTTGGGATTATCAGTTCGTGTGTAATAGGCATTAACGCGAATATTTTTGGTCCGATAAAGTTCGGACCTATTAAAAAAACCGTTGCTTAACCTGTTTATGAACACAGACGCCATGTTTATTTTCAAATTAAAAACAAAATACTTCCCGGCCTAGGCCTGCAACGACATATTTCCCGGCGGCGAATGACACACGTAATGACAACATTTCATTGCATGTTTGAGAAAATAAATATTTTGAAAAAAAAAAATGGCCGAGTGAGCGAGCGAAGCGAGCGAACAAAACCTTCCGGGGCAGATCCGACTCGGATAGGTTAGGTTAGAAGTTATTTTTTTTAGTCTTCGAGGTTATTTTTTTTATTGCAACCCAGAAACGCCGATGTAACTGCGTCTAGATTCGATAACGAAATATTACAAATTGAAATAATATTACGCGGAATAAATATTACTAATGAACATATTGTGAAAACACAAATCAAATATTAGATGGTCGTTTTTCTTTGGGATATGACATCTAATATTTATAATTTATATAGTATTAAGTAGTGTGACTACTGGGGAAAAATTAAAAGTACAAATCAAAATATTTAGTTAGTAAATAATTTATGTTGTACGATACTGTACTATTGGTTTATTTACAAATCAAATAGTTCGGCGAAATCAGTTAGTTTTATTTCATGGCAAGTTTGAGAAAAGCACTATACAAATCTCGGCGAAAAACAGGGTTACAGGCCGCGTATCTATCTGGCCTCAGTTCCTTCGGCCAGATATATCTACTTGGCATGTAACCCTTCGTTTCCCGTCCTCTATAGTAATGTACTATTTATATCACACAAACATAACTTCGTTGTCCAATTCCACTCGTTATAATACATCTCAAGGAAGAATACAGTTAAAAGAAAACATTGTAGGTACCTCTGCATTCTTCACCATTTTTACCACATTTTTTCCAACCATCTTACCCTCGTTTCTCCGAAATTAGGAAACATTTAGCGTATTAAATAATTCATCAGGGTCTAAAGTTCTTTTTAAACCAGTATAATCTGCGTCCGAACACTTTACCAATGCATGCTCATGCAAAATGCAGCGCCGGCGATTTGCATTGGCTCGTTGTGATAATGTGGGACCAAATGGATGAGGTATTATCTTATCTGGGTGCTTAGACAAGTTGCCAATCGCTAACGCTTAATCGTCAATCGTAAACGAAAAGCTTGCTTTGTCGCACTGATATGAAAGTGACAGAGAGGGAAAACTACGATACGCTACTAAGCGCAAGGGATTGGCAACTTGGCTAAGCATCCAGAACTACTTGTCGAAGACATGTACAAAATTGACATTCTAAACTTTGTCAACACTTGAAGGATTGCAATGAAATGTCAAACAAATAGATGTATCAACTGATTTGGTGCCAACGTGGCCATCTTGGGATTATATAGAAACACATTCATTAAAAAAAAAACTTTTCACGTTTCCCGGAGTTCTAGTTTACTACGGAACCCTAAAAACAGTCGAATTGAGATCATTTTGAAAATATATACCTACTATATCGGGCAGTATAGTCTTCAAATTTTATCTTAGTATTATCAGGTTGTCTATAAATCTTTAGTTTTAGCGTAGTCTGGCTAAATAATCAAATGAATACTGAAATCAAGCACTAGATGATATATTTTACGACTCTCACTTAATTATCTACCTGAGAGATTAAGATACCTCTACAAATATACATACATCGAATGCCCGTGCAAGCAATATTTTTATTGCTATCTGTGTGTGGAATATGCAAATCTATATTTATGAGAGGGGCTCTTAATGAATTAACTTCTTGGTTATTATTAATATGCCCTTCAAACACTTACATGCATTTACGCAAGTTCTGTCTTTATTGTATATTTAACTGGCGAGCCGCCCCGGCTTCGCACGGGTACTATACCTACATAAAAACCTCCCTCTTGAATTACTCTACCTATTAAAAAAATCTCATTAAAATCCGTTGCGCAGTTTTAAAGCTTTAAGAGTACATAGGAACACAAAAAGTGACTTTATTTTATACTATGTAGTGATGATGATTAAGATGGAAAATTAATAATCATAGAAGTATCATATCAGTAGGCTTGGCAAGTAGAAATTAGGATATGATTGGAGTGACTGTAAGTGGCTTTTAGTGGTCCCGAGTTTATCGTTTATCGTTATTGCCGTCTCGTTCTGACAAGTAAGCAAGCGCGAAAGTGACGCGTAGCGCGCGATACACGGCAAATCGTGTATCGCGCGTATAACCGTGTATAGTCTTCCTGTCTATCACCAACTATACTAATTAAAGAGGGACAAAGAAACAACTCTTACGACACCAATCGATGGTGATACGGCGCGATTTGCCTAAAAATGCGAAAGCGTCGATAGGTTTGGGGAGACCCTTGGGAAGGCATGCGTGGGGCCGAAGCCGACAACGCAGAGGCTCTTTAAGACAAATAATCTAAAAGCATGGGACATACTTGGTGGACACTATCTCCGAGCGCACAATGCGGTCCCTGCCAGGTGACTAAAGACTATTGCAGTGCAGCACTGTGCCTTCGATTTATAATTATTAAAAGCCCATATCCCACTGCTGAGGAAAGGCTTCCCTCAAATTCCTCCACATATCCTTATCTCCTGAAGTCTCCCACCGATCTTGTTAAAGGCATCAAGCTCGTTACGCCATCTCTGACGAGTACATGCTTAAAAGGGAAGAAATAATGTCACAGACTCTATGGTACATGTTTGGAGTTAGACATTAGTTCAAATCCAAAATTTAGGTTTTTTATAGTTTTTGATCAAATGTCACAACATAAAAATGAAAACATTAGGATTCTGAGCCCATCTGATTCCCTCATTTTCTTCATTCGTCGAACCACACAAGACTACAATCTGTGCGCAAAGTGAAGGCGCCTGGCAGCTAGGTACAAAACATTGCACGTGACTTCACGTTCGAAACAATCTGAAAATGCTATAGGAATACCGCCTCCATACATTCTACACGTTACGGTCAACAAAAGAATCACTCGCACACTTTAATGTATGCAAATGCCTTGGTGACACGGAAATCTTTAAGTGCCCTCGTCATTAGTAGATCGGATTGGTAAGGCCATTCGGCAATTTATGTATTAGGTGAAATATATTAGAGAAATGTCTTGTCTCTTTACAATTTTATTGTAATTCATTCACACTTAGGCCATGCTCTTATGCAGCTAATAGCGTCAAATACTTTTTCACTTCTCATGCTCAAAAATTGCACCTTCATGTCGCGCGTAGACGATTATATCGTCTACGCATATTGTGTCGCATTTTGTGTTCTAGAACATAAAAGTATTTTTTTTTCTGAGGCTAAGGTAATCGGTCCCAACAGCCAAACAGTTAAAACATTTTGCACAATTTTACTTGTGTGAAATGTTTGACTTGGCATAAATCCGAGTATCTGAAACTCTGATCACAGATTGAAAATAAAAAAAAATTAAAAAATAATCAGTTGGCAGGTATTGGTTTTATATTTTTCGTCTTTCGCTTTACGACAACTTCGTTGTCTAAATTGCTGTGAAAATATGTTTTACTTTCCTCGCAAAAGAAGTGAAAAGCAGAGTGTACAACAAGGGCATAAATGTCCATTTTTACCCTCGTTTACTATTTTGACTCGGGTAAAAATGGGTCACGTTATGCCCTTGTTGTACAATCCACTTTGATTGCTACAGAGTATTTGACACTGGCTTAGACTCAACTTGTTAAACTCTAAGTAGAACCGTGATAGAATGACAAGTACAGGCCTATTACCGCGAAAATCGAAATTCATAAATGTCGAGAATTTTACTCGGTTACTCATTCATACGAAGGCGTCATTAGAGTGAGAGAGACAAATCCTTGAAATTTGCGGATTTCGAAGTTCGCGGTAGGGCCGCTGGTCTACAATTTGATTTATATCGTCTGTTTGACATAGTTCTCGAGTTCTATGGTTCTGATTGGTTGATTGTACTTGTCCGTCATATCACTACCTACATGTACATAGTATAAGATAAAACAAAGTCGCTGTCGTTGTCTATCCGTCCCTATGTACGCTTAATTCTTTATAACTAAACAACGGATTTTGAATCTTTTTTTTTTTTAATAGATAGAATGAAGAGGAAGGTTTTAGCATCAGTAATTTATCTGTGCAAAACG